>SNQJ01S0081486.1:5239-25041 GCA_010110895.2 Picea sitchensis
CAACACCAACTGGATGGAAGAACCAACTTCCAGTTACACAGGCTCCAAACTGTATAACAGAGAACACTTGTTCTCCCTTGCACCACCATGCCACCCTAGTTTCTCTGGCTGCAACCAGATGAAATCTACAACTTCCCGTGTTCAAGTTCTCGCTTGAACCTCTGAGGACAACAGTCCTCCTGAGCACCTCCCAACCTCCCTAAAATATGAATAAATAAGTAAACAATCAACTACGCAGATTAATTAGTTCTTACCAATGTCTCTTTGTTTTGTAAATCTGGTCTTCTTCTAACTGTTATGCAATTCTTCTCTTCCTCTGTCTATTCTTCAGGTCTTCTCTGCATCAACTTATTTTGTTATTCTGCTCAACTTNCATTATCTATTACTCTTCCCTGAGCTTCATCTCACACTGTCCATATTTTCAATCTCACTCTCCGCTCTATGATTTTTCTTTTCTTACAGTTTCATTCATTTTCATATGGAACAACTGCACGTGCGTTGTCTGTCTCATTTCCTTTTATTCACACCTCCCCGACGGTTCCACTTCCCATTTCCTTAGACAAAACAAGGACAAGTGTCCGAGCAACTGAAACACTAACTGATTCACAATCATGAGTCCGTTTTACTAACAGATTCGTAAATGAGTAGTTAACTGTGAGAGAGAACAGTAGCCCTCTGATCTTCATTCAAATTCACCTGCACGGTTGGATTGGCTTCATGAGATCTTGCATTCATTTCATCATTTCTATGGCTAAGCTTAGCACCTCTAGCTTCTACCTCCATCTTCCATCGATGTGATCAATGGCTATGACCACGCACTTATGCATAAAGTGCTTTCGCGATTTCTCATTTCGTGATTCTCAGCACTATGTCGCGTTGACCCCAAGTCAGCGAAATTTCGATCGCTTGCCACATGTCCTATGATTCCACGGTCCAGATCTGATCTTGATTCAACAACTGTGATTGAATCGCGATTTCGCATATCGCGATTGCTGCATTGTTTTCTTTGCCTCTCCATGTCGTGATTCATGAAACTCCGATATGGGGTTAGATCAACGGTTCAGATCTAGTCTTGATTCAATGACTGAGATTGAATCGCGATTTTGACATTCTTGATGTTTGGTGTTTTTGTCACTTCAAAGTCCCGATCCACGAGACTCCGTAATGGAGTCGGATCAACGGTCCAGATCACATATTGATCTGACAGCTCAGATTAAATCACGATTTCACATATCGTGACATCAGGATTCCTGTTGTTAATAATCTTTGACATCTCGAACAATCGATCCTCGAAACTCCGACATGGACTTGAATCAACGGTCCAGATTCAACCTTAATCTGATGTCTCAGATTAAATCGCGATTTCACATATCGCGACATCGGGATTCCTGTTGTTAATAATCTTTGACATCTCAAACAATCGATCCCCAAAACTCCGACATGGACTTGAATCAACGGTCTAGATTCAACCTTAATCTGATGGCTCAGATTAAATCACGATTTTGCATATCGCGATATCAAGAGGTTAGGGAACCCTGTTCCTTTGACTCTCCCGTTAGTGAAATGATAATCTATCCCCATGTGTCCTGCCTAATGATGGACGGTCCTCCTTGATGATGGATGGTCCTCCTTCTTTCGGGATTTTGTGAGCCCCACTACTCCTTGCACTTTAAAGAACGTGCAGGTTCTCCTTGATCCAACGATGATCGGGTCCTGCGCTTGGATCTAACGTTTGAGATCTATCCTCCTCTTCAGCACTCTTCTTGTCTACATTCAGATTTGATGGCCCTCGTTCTTTCAGGAATTTTGAATGGGGTCCAACGATCAGATATTCTTCTCAAACCTTACGAGCCTACCTCTTCAGCGTGCTCTTATTTAGATCTGACGGCCATCGAGAATTCAGGAAGGGATCCAATGAACACGGTTGTTTCTCTTCCCCGATTATCACTGCACCGTTGATCATCGCAGTTGTACTCAAGCCATCATCACTATTGTACTTGCCATACTTCTGTTTGCCTGTCTGTTACAAACTTCCTGTACTCATGCCATCTTCATTGTTGTACTTGCCATCAATGACAAGAATTCACTGTCTGTTAAAATGTTTGCCAACACGTGGCCCCTTTGTGGCTCGGGGGGCTCAGGGGGAAGAAGGTTACCCCTACCGTTGGCTAGGAGGTACCGGTGAGGTCACATCGGTTGGAAAGTGGGAGCTAGATGGAGCATGCATAGGACAATAACTTTGGATCATTCACGTTTGGCTAAGGTACGTCTGTTAAAGTTGTTACTTGCATTGAAATTTAATTTACACATGTTATTCTTCTATGCTTGGTTGAATATTTCATTGCCATGAGATTTCTTGCACCTGATTTTGTACGATATTTGTAAACCCCTTGTTTGTTGTATTCTAAATTGATTTCTTGTGGCAAACCCAACCTCTGATTGCAATGACTTCTTTGCGTTTGTTTTTATTGATTAATGCGAAGAAAAACTGAGTTTTTATCTTCTTTCCCTTATCCCTTTGGTTATTAGTTCGTGCCTAAGCAGTCGGCCAGGAGCTGAATCAACGGTTGTCACTCCGATGTTTAAAGACATATAGATTCAAATGTCCTTCTTTCCTATGCATGGATAATAAGTGAAGGATAAATTTTTCCCAGTCATTTGTCCCTTACTTATCTTTGTGTTTTTTTCTTATGATTAATCTCCAATCCTTTCGCCTTCTTGTGAATGAGTGTTATTGCATTTTCGATTGATTCCCTGTCGAATAATTGGTCTTTGTGTCTTCTTGAGATGGAGTATCTCTGTGTTTTGTTTGATTCATCTATGATCGATTCATCTCTACAATTTATTGGCATATTACCCAACACCTGATTGGTATAATATCTGTGATTCTAATGATAAATCTACGCCTGTGTTTTATTGATAAAACTTTGCATTGTGAATGCTAAACGTTTGAGTTGAATGACAATCCCTGCGTTCTTGACTAATAAATCTCCACCTACATTTTCAAATGATTAATATCAGCGTATTGAATGAATGTCTCTTCGTTGTCCATTTGTGCTCAACGTTTGTTGTCCTACGCCCAGTGTCTTACCTCCCACACTTGGCATTTTAATTCCCTTGTTTCTCTGGGTATTAGCATGGAAACCCTGGGCAATTTTTCTTTGCGATATAACACAACGATTTTATATGAATTGCATTACACAAAAACTTCATTTATTTTACTCCACGATTTCATATGTTGAGAGACAACATTATCCTATTTTAATATGTCATGAATTTAATATATTTGTTCCAGTTTAAATAGTGAATTTACCCTTTGAATGGAAACGAATTTATACCTTTATTGACTATGTTTTTATACTTTGAATGAAAACAAATTTTATAATTTGAATGACTGTGCTTTCAACCTTTGAATGACAACTAATTTTAATCTTTGAATGACTGTGTTTTCAACCTTTGAATGACAACGAATTTTTTTCTTTGGATGACTGTGTTTTCAACCTTTGAATGACAACGAATTTACCCTTTGAATGGTAGCGAATTTATACCTTGATTGACTGTGTTTTCAACCTTTGAATGACAACGAATTTTAAACTCGATTGATTGTGTTTTAACCTTTGAATGACAACGAATTTTATACTTTGAATGACTGTGTTTTCAACCTTTGAATAACAACAAATTTATCCTTTGAATGGCAGTGAATTAATATCATGGATACCTACGTTTTAATCTCATGGATATCATGGATACCTTCTTTTTTAATGTTGTTGACAGCGAATTCTAGGTAGAATTTTAATATCATGGATACCAGCATTTTTAATGTTGTTGACAACAAATTCCAGGTAGCGAATTAATGTTTTACTACCATCGAATTAATGCCTTTACTGTAGAATTAATGTTTTTACTGTAAGAGATTTTATTCAATCCCTGTTGAATAACACATTTCCTTAACATCCTTTTTGAATAACGTCTTTTGCTCAATCTTGGTTGTAAATGTCTTCTCTACAACCAATATCTGAGTTTTTCATTCCTTTGTTTGTATGGATCAGTTTTATATCAAATCATAGGATCATAAAATGTTATGCACTCCAAAATCCTTGTTGGATAGCTTTGGAGATACCCATGTGTTGGTTGAACATGTGAAGTTCACAGAGATTTTTGTAAATAAATAGAAAAGTAGACATTGTTTCCACACACCCAAACTATGTGTTGAGTGTTTTATTTAATCAATGTAATACTACACATAAATACATTAATATTTTCTTTAAGATAGAAAGACTATCTTAACACACTAACAAATTGTTGAGAGAATATATCTACCACGCACCAAAATAGGAATCAACTAATTGAAGAGAATATCTCATATCCAACTAGATTTAGCAACCTCTTAAAACTTAGAAGCAAACAATTCACGTAGAGATAAAATCTTCTTCCTCTTTCTGGGAGAATCCTCTAGCCACAAATCTTGATCTTGTAGATCCACTTGGAAGTCACTACTAACTTCCCTTCTAGTCTTGGAACCACTTCCCACACATCATTCTTCATGATGGATTGATACTCTTCCATCATAGCATCCTTCCACACTTGTTTCTTCACAACTTCCTCATAAGTGGAAGGTTTAGAATCAATGATCTTTCTCATTTTCACCACATAGTTGGAAAGCTTGTGCGGTCTCTCTCTATAACGTGTCTCCCTCTAATTTTGTACAATATTTGGAGCCATCTGCTCCCTCTGCATCTGCTTACTTCCTCTGAAGTCTGATCTCCTATGAACTGTCTTGGGAGGATTCTCTTCCCTACTGAATCTTGAGGGATGATTCCCTCTTAACTCTAGATCCATCTGAGTTGGTACATGGTGGGGCCACCTACCTCACCAATGATAGAGCCATATTCTCATTCTCATGATGTGGCTCAACAATTCCATATAACTCGAGAATATTTGATGTTATTTTCTCTCCCTGAAAATATCACAGGGAGTTGCATGCCCCACTACATCATGCAAATTGTCACAAGGCCATGCTGGCCTCGTCCTGGTCACTTCAACATCTCTAGGTAGATCCACTGGTTCTACTAACTCTCCTCCTTGTTGTCTAAAGGAAGATCAACTAGAATTGAGGGAATTGTATGGTCATCCTTTAGAGCCTCCCGCTCCTCACTATTAATCTCCATATGAGACACTCTGTATCCCATAAAGTACCCTTCTTTCTAGAAGGTTCTAGCTTCGGCCTTTTCTCCTTCAATACATGGATGTATATTGTCATGTACACCACCCCAGAACAAGAACAAAACAAGAACATCTCCATGGTAACCTCCATGGAATTTACAAGGTAACATGCCTGGGATAAAGAAAAAACAAGAACATCTCCTAGAGGACATTAATTTCATCTTTAAAACAAGTGCATCATTAGTACTAAACAATGAGCATTTTCATAATGACCATAACAATAGTACTTGGCATTAATAGGAATTTAAAGGCTATTGTCATAGCTACACCATTTTCTTGAGATGCAACAAATATTAAACCTGATATAAAGAAAATTAGGATACATAAATCAAATCTGGAACCTGGAGTCTTAACTACTACTATCTCATTTTATTTCAAGTTTTCATATATTGTAGGGGACATCACTACCACTTCATCCAACTCTTGAGATTCCTCTGGGTGCACTAGATATATGATCCCTTTAGATCTAATGTCACTGCTTGAACAAATGTCCTTTTTCCAAGTGTACATATCCTGTAAAAACCCTCATGGTATAACTTATATACAAGTGTGTACCTATAAGATTTGTAGCACCATCCAACTTTTCTTCTAATCTCAAACTTTGCACAACTGGAAACTGGCAACTGGCAACTACAACTACAACTAGAAACTGCAACTGGAACTACAATTGTAACTGGAAACTGCAACTGCAACTGTCAATTGCAACTAGCAACTGCAACTTCAACTGCAACTGCAACTGCAACTGGCAACTGGTAACTGGCAACTGGCAACTGTAGTGAAAATTTTCAATTTTCACCAAGTTGTAATCTGAGACCACTAGGAGGTGAGATAGGATAGGGCGAGTTGATCTATGGAAAAATTAATCTCAGTTTCCTTCAATAAATTTCTCAATGATCTTGACAAAAAAAAATTGCTATGGCGAATCTCAACACTGCGGCCTTCCATTTTTGCTTACAATATTCCTTCTAGTGATTAGATTGTTCTAAAGGTAACCTACTCTAATACCATGCTAGATTTTCTTACATTTTTAGTAGCAATAGATTTACCAGAGTATTTTGATCTTATTTTAACATTCAACAATCATATACTAAAAATATAAGAAGGATCTAGAAGTGGATAGACAAGCACACGAGGACACAAAAATTATCCTGGGAAAAACCCAACCATCTTTTCTTAGAGAGAATATTTTTGATAATACAATACAAACATGAACAAGATCTATTCACAAGAGAAAAAACAGTAATGAAGAAACCATGAAAACAAGAAGCTATATATTCTCCTTATTAAACCCTAGTGAGGGTAGACAACTGTGTCACGACCCTAGCACAACTCTTCTAGAGGTAGTGCACAACAGAATCCACCAAGAACCCTAGTTTCTATGTCTCCTAACCAAGAACCCTAGTTTCTATGTCTCCTAGGGTTGCCTCATAATTGTGCCTCATTTTCCTTATTAGCTAAGATGATGAGATGACTGAGTGTTTGTTAAAATGAGCAAGGCATCACCTTTACTTACAGTCTTTAAGTCACTTAGTTGGGGCTGACTTCTCTTCCTGGAAATTCTATTTCCACTTTATTATTTTCATGTGGGTTGAATTCTCTTCCTAGAAATTCTATTTCTACTTTATTATTTTCTTCTAGGCTGACTTCTATTCTGGGGTGTTCTTCAAATGTTTAATGATCTTCTTTTGACTTATTTGAATCTCCCTCTCTAAGAAAAGTTTTCCAGGAGGAAATACCTCCCACTTCTACAAAAACATCAATAAAACATATTACTTATATGGTTGAAAAAACTCCCCCTTTGGGGAAATACAATATTTGGTCATTTTAGAGACTCAACTTAAGTATGCTATATGGATCTGCGATAGCTACCCTCATGCTCAACCAATATTGAATGGCCAGTTTGATTGATGGACCCAAGCATGAAGATGCACATCTAAATATTCTAGTTAAATTTCACTTAACTATTCATTATAGACACCAAACCTCCCAGCTTGGATGCATTACAACTAGGGCCATCTAGTTCTCATCTTGGACACACCAAGACATCCTTTATTCGACTCGAACACACGAAACAAGTTATCCATATCAGCTTGGACACACCAAACAAGTTATCCATCTTAGTTTGGACACGCCAAGCCATTTAATTCTCAACTCGGACATACCAAGAAAGTGATCAACTTGAACAAACCAAGTAATCCTCATACTATTGGTATCACAACTAGTGAATACTTTAGCAATGTCATTCATTGTGACACACACAACAATGGATCCATGCACCATAATCCATTTACCTATCCTTGACACATATAGGTGAAAAATTGACACTATATATTTTTATATTTAGACCTTCGATTTGTAGGGTTTGTCTTAGATATTATTGTAGTAGAGCTCTTCTCTATTGAAGGTTTACCCCTCGAAGAGGCAAGTCAACATTGCTCTCAGTAATAAAAGTGCTCTTTTTGGTGTTATTATTGTATTATTTTGGTATTATTTTGGTGTTGTTCTAGTTATATCATTGTTTATCTGTCATTTCTAGCTAATTATTTATGTTCTGCATACTATTTTATATCTGGAATATTACAAGTGGTATCAGAGCACCTTCCTTGGAAACAAATTGTGGGTTAATGTTTTTCCAGGGTAGAGATGTATTCCGACGTCTTTAAGCTACACATATCTTTTGTTACATGCATAAACCTGCAGTCGGGGATTCATACATGCAGAAAATACAAGTGGTACTTAACCGCACATCTGTTGGCCACCCATGTAACCCCTATTGGTACCCTTTCGAGTGGAAGTGCATCAGAAAACACCTGTATATGGATCGACCTAGATCTCTTGAATCCCTCCATAGATAAATCTATCAACCGCCTAACTATTATAGTGCCACCAAGAACAACAGTTGGGAAGATACTCTCTAGTACCTGGGTAGTTAGGTAGTATAGATAAGAGCATGGTATAGCCTCCTTAATTGGTGCCCTGAGATATTGGGCCCAGTACTACTGTTGGAACCCGTAGGTATATATGAGAGATATATTACAGCACAAACGCTTCTCTGTAGAACCCTTGAATACCCTAACCCTTGGGATGAAAATAAAAAACATAACAGATAAGATCTATTGCCGCGCAACTGTGTCTCCTGCATTCGGGTTGCAAAATTACTACACATTTCTTCATGTTAAGCATTTGGCCATTTCATCACTGTTGTATTCTTCATTTTGGATCCTGTTGGAACCATTATTTGAGACCTATCCCATTGTATTTATCTCTTCACCCTTATCACAGTCATACCTATCATTTTTTTGCAATTTTTTTTCGAGTGGACTTGACCCCATTCCAACACCCTTATTTGGGCTTTACCCGATTGGATTGAACTCATCGCCTTGATCGTTGTGATACACTTCACCCATAACCCATTTTATTTGTGGTCCCACCCGCCCCTTTTCAAGTTCCCTCTTCACCATGGCCCAAACCCATAGCCAAGACTTGGAAGCTCGCTTCAATTCTTTTCATTCTAATTTCACAGAAACCCAAAAAGAAGTGAGACAACTCAGTGCCATATTGCCATTGTCAATAAAAACATGCATTTCTCTATCAACGCTAAAATAAAGAACCTCAAACAAGACCTTGCTACCCATATTGAATCTTTCACTACGATGATATGTGCCAAGCTGCATATCCTTGTAGATCTTCCCTCATCTTACCCACCTTTGCAAACTGAAGGTGAAACTTCCTCTCATTCCCAGAATTTTCATCCCCATCAATTTTAGCATGACCTATGCCTTCTATGGATGGATGTGAAAAAATTTGATGGCTCGGATCCCACTGGCTAGGTAACTCAAATGGAACATTATTTATCTTTGTATGGTATTACGAATGAGTTGTCCAAACTCTAGTATGGCATTCTCCATCTAGATCAAGAACATTGACAATGGTGGAAATGGAGAAAAAATATCCGCCAAGGGTATGTGGCTTGTACACACTTCGTGGCAGAGCTTTATAAATGCTTTGAAACTGACACCAACCATTTAGGCTATTTGAAAAGGTTGAAACAATCTGGCACAATGGAACACTGTATAGCTTCTTTTGAGCGATTGGCTTTTCGTACAAAGGGAATGTATGATGATTTTTTCCAAGAATGTTTTATTAGTGGCCTCAAGGATGAGATTTGTTCCCATGTCCTCATGATTCGACCCCAGAGTTGGGTGGAAGCTACTAACTAAGGAAGCACAACAGGTTGTCTCTTCTCAAAACCAAAAACCATCATTTATTCCTCACACTAAACTAGTCACTCCTACTCCTCCTTATACTCCACTAAAGATCCAGAAATTGACCAGGGATGAAATGGATGAATGCCAACTCAAAGGCCTTTGTTATAATTGTGATGACAAATATTTTCCTGGGCACAAGTGTAAGGAACAAAATCTTTTTATGGCCATCTCAGAGGATGTTTCAGAAGATGATGTTGAGGCTCCCCTTGTATCTGTGTCACCTGAACCCACTGACATGACCCCTCCCTTAGACCCTCCCGAATTAGAACCGATCATTTCCCTCAATGATCTCACTAGCTTCTCTTCTCCCCAAACCCTTAAGCTAATTGGTTACATTAAGCATAGGAAGGTCATCATTCTTGTTGATAGTGGAAGAACCCATAATTTTATTCATCTCCTCATTGCCCAAGAAACTAATTGCTATATATGTGTCGTCAATAATTTTCAAATCATGATTGCCAATTATGGGTCCATGAAATGTGGAGGGCATTGTGAAAATGTGCATCTCCAAATTGGTGAGTACCACATGAAATCTCATATGTTTGCTATCAACATGGGCAGTTGTGACATTATGTTGGGTGCATAATGGCTAAGGAATTTGGGTCCCATTCTCATGGATTTTAAGGAATTAACCATGCAATTCTCCCAGGAGGGCCAACAATATAAGTTCCAAGGCATCCTCATCAGTTCCCCAGAGATCATCAGTTCCCATCACATGGAAAATATGCTCAAAAAAGGTCATCATGGCATTATTTCCCAACTTCATGCCATACAAGCCACTGAGACACCCTTTGTGCTGCAGGACCTCCAATCCATCCTCTCTAAACATCAAGTGGTTTTTTCCACTCCCCAGGGACTCCCTCTTTCCCGTGGTGTTCATGATCATTCCATTCCCCTTGTCCTAGGAAGCCTTCCTCCCAATATTTGTCCCTATCGTCATCCCTTTTCCCAAAAAAATGAAATTGAGAAAATTGTTCAAGAATTGCTCAACGCAGCTGTTATCTACCCTAGTACGAGCCCCTACTCTTCTCCTGTGGTCATGGTCCTTAAGAAATAAGGTTCTTCATGCACATGTTCTGATTTCTGCACTCTCAACAAACTCACTATTACAGACAAATTTCCCATTCCTGTCATTGATGACCTCTTAGATGAATTGAGTGGCGCCCATTTTTGTACTAAACTTGATCTTCATTCTGGCTACTACCAAATCCGTATGAATGAGACATACATTCCTAAGACTACATTTAAAACTCATGAGGGCCACTACAATTTTTTGGTCATGCCCTTTGGCTTGTGTAATTCTCCCTCCACTTTCCAAAGCCTCATGAATCATATCTTTCATCATTTTCTTCGTCATTTTGTCTTATTTTTCTTTGATGATATCCTCATCTATAGTAAAACCTGGACAACCCATCTTTCTCATGTGGATCGAGTTCTCCATCCACTCTCTCAGCACCAAATTTTCCTCAAACAATCTAAATGTTCTTTTGGTGCCTCAGAAGTCGAGTACTTGGGTCATCTTGTTGGCAAGGCCGGTGTCAGGGTGGATCCTAAAAAGATTGAAGCTATGCAAGATTGAACTTACCCAAAGACTCTCAAAATATTACATGGATTTCTAGGTTTAACATGGTATTATCGCAATTTTGTTAAGAATTATGGAAAGATTGTGGCACCTCTCACTTCTCTCCTTAAAAATAATTATTTCACTTGGACCCCAGTAGCTACTTAGGATTTTCAAACCTTGAAGATGGCCATGTTCACAACTCCAATCCCAACCCTTCCTGATTTCACAAAGACCTTTGTCTTGGAATGTGATGCTTCCGGGAAAGGAATTGGCACCATCCTTATGCAAGAGGGTCGGCCTTTGGCCTTTACCAGCAAACAATTGTCCGTACGACATTTGGGAAAATCAATCTATGAAAAGGAAGTATTGGCTATTCTGCATGTCATGGATATTTGGCACCCTTATCTATTGGGGCAATGCTTCCAAATTAAGACAGATCATCAAAGCCTCATGTATTTTTTGGAATAACACCTTTCCTCCCCAGAGCAACAAAAATGGGTGACTAATCTCTTTGGATATTATTATTAAATCATTTATAAGAAAGGAAAAGACAATGTGGTTGTTGATTCACTTTCTAGAAAATATGAAGCTGAAGGGTCCCTTTTTTCTCTATCCTTCATTGTACTAGATTGCCTCCAAGTTTTTTGCAAGGAATGGCTACATGATCCCAAAAGTTCGCATCTGATACAACAATTGCAGGCCAATTCTCTAGTATCCCTAGGGTACTCTTGGCTCAATGATGATCTTTGATACAAAGTTCGTTTGTATTTTAGTAAACAATCAAAACTTAAATCCACTGTACTTTCTGAGCTTCATGCTACACCCATCGTTGGGCACTTAGGGTTTACCAAAACCTATGACCGAGTCAAATTTTCTTTTTTTTGAGATTGTATGAAATAAGACGTTCGCAATTTTGTGGTTGAATGTGATGTTTGTCAATGCAACAAGGGAGAAATAATCAAATCTCCTGGCACACTACAACCGTTTCCGATTCCACCTGCTATTTGGCGAGATATCTCTATGGATTTTATTGTAGGCTTACCTAAATAGGGAAATAAATCAGTCATCATGGTGGTAGTTGATCATCTTGCCAAGTATGCTCATTTATGTTCTCTTCAAAACCCATTTATAGCCTCCACTGTGGCTCAACTTTTCATGGATCAGGTCTTCAAGCTTCATGGCATGCCTCATTCTATTGTTTCTGATCGTGACCCAACTTTCACCAGCAATTTTTGGCAATAACTGTTCAAGCTACAAGGTACAATTTCATCTCAGCATAACTTATCATCCTTAGACTGATGGTCAAACTGAAGTTTTCAACAAGTGTTTGGAAACATATTTGAGGTGTTTTGCATCAGAAAGGAAAAACTAGTGGGATCAGTGGTTAACACTAGCTGAATGATGGTACAACACTTCTTACCATACAACTACCCACATGAATCCTTTTGAAGTGGTATATGGACAAAAGCCACCTTCAGTTCTCTCATACTTGTCAGGTGTCTCGAAGGTCCAAGCAGTTGACCAAATGCTTACAGTTCAAGAGGCTATTCTCTATACCGTCAAAGAGAATTTGGTCATGGTTTAAAATCGCATGAAGCCACAAGCAGATCAAGGTCACTCTGAACATCAATTTTCAAAAGGAGATCAGGTGTTTCCTTGACTGCAACCTTACAAGTAAAATTCCCTCAAGGATAACCATTGTCAGAAACTGGTGCCCAAATTTTATGGTGCTTATACCATTCTCAAGTGTGTGGGATAGGTGGTCTATCAGTTAGCTTTTCCCAGTCATTCTACGCTCCATCTTGTTTTTCATGTTTCCCGCTTAAAGAAGGTCATTGGAACTAAGTGCCAAACTTAAACCAACCTTCCTAAGTTGGAAGAAGAAGGCTCCATTTGGATACAACCACAAGTATTTTTGGACCAACGCGAGTGTCATCTGCATCAACAAACCATCAAGGAAGTGTTAGTCCAGTGGAAAGATACAACTCCAATAGATGCCACTTAGGAACTAGCTACCATTTTGCAACAATTTCCTCATCTCAAGCCTTGAGGACAAGGTTTTGCTTAAGGGGGAGGACATGTTAGGGACCTAACCCCTCACGTAGGTAGAATAATATATTTCCATGTAATAAAGGTCAATATTAATAAGTCCTAGCAATAAGGAAGAATAAGTCAAATGTAAGAAGACTTAATAAAAGCTTTTGCTTCTAGAAGGATCTTCCTCTATATTGTTCTTTTGATAGACATATTTAGTATAAATAGGAGTAGAGGGAATGAAATTTTTTGTATTGGATATTATTGTAATAGAGTTCTACTCTGCTGGATATTTCCCCCTCAAAGAGGCAAGTGAACATTTCTCTTAGTAATGAAAGTGCTCTTTCTGGTGTTATTCTGGTATTATTTTTGTATTATTTTGGTGTTGTTCTAGTTATATCGTTGTTTATCTGTCATTTTTAGTTAATTATTTATGTTTTTCATACTATTTTATATTTGGAATATTACACTTGGTTTCATCTTCTAATAGGTCCAATGACTCTTGACATTCACCTATGACTTTTCATATTTCCCTAAATCAATATTTACAACTATTTTACAATTATATCATAATCCCAAAGATTGTTTGTTTGTAAGTCCAAACATCTTTCAAAAAATTTCAAACTTTTCTCTTCTAGGTGCTTTGGTGAAGATGTTTTCAATTGGCTCACATGTGGAAAAATGTATAAGTTTAATGGTCTTGGCCTCTACATGATGTCGAATAAGATGGTACTTCATGTTGATGTGCTTGGTTCAATCATGGAATCTAGAATTCTTATCCAACTTGATTGCATAAGTGTTATCAATCAAAAGTGGAGTAGCATTCACCTATTTCTCCTGTAAATCCTCTAGTATATTCCTGAGCCACACAATCTCCTTTGTCGCCTCTACAACAACCACATATTTTTCCTATGTAGTGGAATCTGTTGGAACAAACTATTTGCATGATCTCCAAGATATAATCATTGATCCAAGACTCATGAAGTATCTTGAAGTAAAGACTACATTCTCCTTATCCCCATCAAACTTTGAATCTGTGTTTCCAACTAGTTTGAATTCATCCACCTTAGAGTATTTGAGTCTAAAGTCTTGAGTTCCCTTCAAATTCTTTAGAACTCTCTTTGTAGCGCACCAATGTCCTTCACAAGGTTTTTTCATGAACCAAGAAAGGATCCCAACTACAAATGAAATTCTTGTTCTGGTAGTAGTAAGGTAGATAATACTCGCCACAAGTTGTCTATATTTAGTTGCATCCTCAAATTCATTCCCTTCTTTTGATGTTAGCTTGATATTTTCTTCCATTGGAGCAAAGAGAGGATTACAATTAGCTATTCCAAATTTGTTCAATAGTTTTCCAATGTACCACTTTTGCAATATGAATACATTCTTTGGATTCTGAGTTACTTCAATACCTAAGTAGTAGTGAATATATCCCATATATGTCATATCAAAACCTTTCTTGAATTATTTATTTATGGATGCAATATATTTATATGTATTTTTTCCTTGTTATCAAAAGATCATCTACATACACCACCAGATATACAACAATTTTGCCAACTTTCTTGACAAACAAAGTTGCATCATCAAGATTAAAATGCTTGAAATTGATCTTCAAAATATGCTCATTTAAAATTTCATACCACACACGAGGTGCTTGATTTAGGCCATACAAAGACTTTATGAGCTTGCATACCTTATTCTCTTGACCATTCATAGAAAATCCTTCTAGTTGAGACATGCAAACATTCCCTTTCAAGTCTCCATTCAAGAAGGTTGTCTTCACACCCATGTGATGAATCTTCCATTTATTATATGCAGCCAAAGCCAACACCTCCACCTATTACCATGTTTCCACCACCTCCACCTCCTCCTCCCATAATGTAACAATCCTATAATCATAAAGACACAATCATCATTAATTATTTTTAATAGATAAAGGTCAAAAGATGCAAATTGCTAGTTGTGGGATAAAACTGGTGTAGAAATAACATGGTTATCATTCCATGATTTATTAGAGAAACCTTCATGAGTATTTGTATGCCATATCACCCTTTCACTCGCGTTGGTCCAAAAATACTTGTGGTTGTAGCCAAATGGGGCCTTCTTCATCCAACGCAGGAAGGTTGGTTTAAGTTTGGCACTTAGTTCCAATGACCTTCTTTAAGCGGGAAACATGAAAAACAGGATGGAGCTTAGAATGACTAGGAAAAGATAACTGATATACCACCATCCCACACGCTTGATAATAGTATAAGCACCATAAAATTTGGGCGCCAGTTTCTAACAATGGTCAACCTTGAGGGAATTTTACTTGTAAGGTTGCAGTCAAGGAAACACCTGATCTCCTTCTGCAAATTGACGTTCAGAGCGACCTTGATCTGCTTGTGGCTTCATGTGATTCAAAACCATGACCAAATTCTCTTTGAGGGTACAAAGAATAGCCTCTTGAACTGTAAGCGTCTGTTCAATTGCCTAGACCTTCGAGACAATTGGAAAGTATGAGAGAACTGAAGGTGGATTTTGTCCATATACCACTTCAAAACGATTCATGCGGGTAGTTGTATGGTAAGAAGTATTGTACCACCATTCAAATAGTTTTAACCATTGACCCCACTGGTTTTTCCTTTCTGATGCAAAACACCTCAAATATGTTTCCAAACACTTGTTGATAAATTCAGTTTGGCCATCAGTTTGGGGATGATAAGCTGTGTTGAGATGCAATTGGGTACCTTGTAGCTTGAACAGTTCTTGCAATAAATTGTTGGTGAAATTTGGGTCGTGATCATAAACAATAGAATGAGGCATGCCATAAATCTTGAAGACCTGATCCATGAAAAGTTGAGCCACATTGGAGGCTATAAATGGGTATTGAAGAGAACATAAATGAGCATACTTGGCAAGACAATCAACTACCACCATGATGATTGATTTATTTCCCGATTTAGGTAAGCCTACAATAAAATCCATAAAGATATCTTGCCAAATAGCAGGTGGAATTGGAAGTAGTTGTAGTGTGCCAAGAGATTTGATTGTTTCTCCCTTGTTGTGTTGACAAACATCACATTCAGCCACAAAATTTTGAACGTCCTATTTCATACAATCCCAGAAAAAAGAAAATTTGACTCGGTCATAGGTTTTGGTAAACCCTGAGTGCCCAACGATGGGTGTAGCATGAAGCTCAGAAAGTACCGTGGATTTAAGTTTTAATTGTTTACTAAAATATAAATGGCCTTTGTGTTGAAGCTCATCATTGTTCCAAGACTACCCTAGGGAAACAAGAGAATTGGCCTACAATTGTTGTATCAGATGCGAAATTTTGGGATCGTGTATCCATTCTTGACGAATAGCTTGGAGACAATTTGGTACAATGAAGGAAAGGGAAAAAAAGGGACCCTTCATATTCATATTTTCTGGAAAGTGCATCCACAACCACATTGTCTTTTCCTTTCTTGTAAATGATCTCATAATCATATCCAAAGATTTTAGTCACCCATTTTTTTTTCTCTATGGAGGAAAGGTGTTGTTCTATAAAATACTTGAGGCTTTGATGATATGTATTAATTTGGAAGTGTTTCCCCAATAGATAAGGGTGTCAAAGATCCACTGTATGCAGAATAGCTAACATTTCTTTTTCATATATTGATTTGCTCAAATTTCGCTCGGAAAGTTGTTTGTTGGTAAAGGCCAAAGTTCAACCCTCTTACATAAGGAATGCTCCAATTCCTTTCCCTGAAGCATTACATTCCAGGAAAAATGTCTTTGTGAAATCAGGAAGGGTCAGGACTAGAGTGGTGCACATGGTCGTCTTCAAGATTTGAAAGGCCTGAGTAGCTACGGGAGTCTAAGTGAAAGAATTCTTTTTAAGGAGAGGAGTGAGAGGGGCCACAATCTTTCCATAATTCTTAACAAACTTGCGATAATAACCCGTTAAACCCAGAAATCCATGAAATATTTTGAGATTCTTTGGGTGAGGCCAATCCTACATAGCTTCAATATTTTTAGGATCCACCCTGACACCAGCCTTGACAACAAGATGACCCAAGTACTTGACTTCTGAGGTGCCAAAAGAAAATTTATATTGTTTGAGGAAAATTTGGTGATGAGAGAGTAGATGGATAACTCGATCTACATGAGAAATATGGGTTTTCGAGGTTTTACTATAGATGAGGATATCATCAAAGAAAATTAAGACAAAATGATGGAGAAAATGATGAAATACATGATTCATGAGGCTTTGTAAAGTGGATAGAGCATTACACAATCCAAAGGGCATGACCAAAAACTCATAGTGGCCCCCACGAGTTTGAAATGCAGTCTTAGAAATGTCTTCCTTGTTCATACGTATCTGGTGGTAGCCAGAATGAAGATCAAGTTTAGTAAAGAAATAGGCACCACTCAATTCATCCAAGAGGTCATCAATGACAAGAATGGGGAATTTGTCTTTAATGGTGAGTTTTTTGAGGGTGTGGAAGTCAAGAAACATGCTCCATGAACCTCCTTTCTTAAGGACCATGACCACAAGAGAAGAGTAGGGGCTTGTGCTAGGATGGATAACACCTGCGTTGAGGAATTCTTGAACAATTTTCTCAATTTCATTTTTTTTGGAAAAGGGATGACGATAGGGATGGATATTGGGAGGAAGGATGTCGGGGAAAATGGGAATGGAATGATAATGAACACCATGGGAAGGAGGGAGTCCATGGGGAGTGGAAAAAACAACTTGATGTTTAGAGAGGATGGATTGGAGGTCCTGCGGCACAAAGGGTGTCTCAGTGGCTTGAATGGCATGGAGTTGTGCAATAATTCTATAATGACCTTTTTTTAGAATCTTTTCCATGTTATGGGAATTGATGATCTCCAAAGAACCGATGGTGATTCCTTGGAACGTATATCATTGGCCCTCCTAGTTGAATTGCATGGTTAATTCCTTAAAATTGATGAGAATGGCACCCAAAGTCCTTATCCATTCGGTACCCAACAAAATGTCACAACTACCCATGTCGATAGAAAACATATGAGATTTCATGTGGTACTGACCAATTTGGAGACACACATTTTCACAATGCCTACCACATTTCATGGACCTGCCATTGGAAATAATGATTTGAAAATTATTGACGGCACAAATATAGAAATTAGTTTCTTGGGAAATGCAGCGATCAATAAAATTATGGGTGCTTCCACTATCAACAAGAATGATGACCTTCCTATGCTTAAAGTAACCAATTAGCTTGAGGGTTTGGGGAGTAGAGAAGTCAGTGAGAGAATTCATGGTAATGAATGGTTCAATTTTAGGAGGGTCGGAGGGAGGGGTCAGGTCAGTGGGTTCAGGTGACATGACCACAAGGGGAGCCTCAACATCCTCTTCTGAAACATCCTCTGAGATGGCCATAAAAAGCTTTTGTTCCTTACACTTGTGCCCAGGAAAATATTTGTCATCACAATTATAATAGAGGCCTTTGAGTTGGCGTTCATACATTTCTTCCTTGGTCAATTTTTGGATCTTTAGTGGAGTAGAAGGAGGAGTGGGAGTGACTGGTTTAGTGCGAGGAATAAAGGAGGGTTTTCAGTTTTGAGAAGAGAAAAATTGTTGTGCTTCCTTATATCTTTTAGTAGCATCCACCCAACTCTGAGGCTAAGCCATGATGACATGGGAATGAATATCATCCTTGAGGCCACTGATAAAACATTCTCGAAAAAAAGTATCAGAGATGCCCTCTGTACGGAAATCCAATCGCTTAAAAGAAGCTATACAGTCTTCCACTGTGTCAGATTGTTTCAACTTTTTCAAACGACCTAAATGGTTGGTGTCAGTGTCAAAGCGCTCATAAAGCTCTGCCAAAAATTGTGCCCAAGCCACATACCCTTGGCAGGAATTTTTTCTTCATCGTCAACATTGCCAATGATCTTGATATAGATGGATAACACCATACCAGAGTTTGTCCAACTCATCTGTAATGCCATATAAAGAGAAATATTGTTCCATTTCAGTTACCCATTTAGTGGGATCCGAGCCATCAAATTTGGTCACATCCACACATGGAAGGCGTAGGTCATGATCAAAGTGATGGGGATGAAAATTATGGGAATGAGAGGAAGTTTCACCTTCGGGTTGCAAAGGTGGGTCAGATGAGGGAATATCTGGAGGGATATGCAGCTTGGCATAGATCATCATAGTGAAGGAGGAAAATTGGGTATTGAAGGATTGAAGCTGGGTAGCGATGTCCTATTTGATGTCCTCCATTTTGGCATCTATGGATGAATGCATGTTTTTATTGATGGTGGCAACATTGGCACTGATCTATCTCATTTCTTGTTGGGTTTCTGTGAAATTAGAGAACAAGGAATTGAAGCGATCTTCCAAGTCTTGGCTACGGGTGTGGGCCATGATGAAGAGGGAAAAAAACAAGGGTACGGTGGGACCAGACATAAAATGGGTTATGGGTGAAGTGTATCACAACGATCAGGGCAATGAGGGGAATCCAATGGGGTAAAGCCCAAATAGGGGTGTTGGAAGGGGGTCGAGTCTACGAGAAAAATAAATTTTTGAAAAATGATAGGTATGATTGTGATAAGGGAGAAGAGAGGAATCCAATAGGATAGGTCTCAAATAAATTTGAATATTGTAGTGACGAAATTCCCAAATGATTAACAGGAAGAAATGTGTAGTAATTTCACAACCCAAATGTAGGAGACACAGTTGCATGACA
>SNQJ01S0081486.1:35437-49181 GCA_010110895.2 Picea sitchensis
GAAAGAGGAAGAGTCGTTTTCACTATCAAACACTTGATAAGGAATGCCCTCAATCAATTTTGTTCTCAATCAAATCCAATATGATGCTACAACATTTCATAAATGCAAACTAATATGAAAACTAATCATTAAGATGTACTTTTGTCATTTTCATGTGAATGATGATCAATTCAATGAAAAACTTGTTCTGCCAACTACCCTTTCATATCAAGGAGATTTGGACAAGAAAACACAGATTTCGCACAAACAACACACCCTTTTTCAATCAAACAAGAGGAAGAAAACCCAAAAACGCAAAAGGAAGGAGAAAGAGATTGGATCATATGACCTCAAAGAACCAAATGAGAAGAGTTACAAACTTCTGATGTCCTTCACTAGAGTTCCCGCTCAGTCGGATAGGAGAGAAGAAAGCAGGGGATTGATTTCAAGCTCTCAGCAACAAAAAATCAAAAATAATGAAGAAGGGCATAAAATTTGAACAAAAAGGTGTTTACTTCTTAGAAGGAAGCATGTCAGAGGTCAAAGGAAGGATCATTGAATCACAAAGCAGCTCAGCAAGTGAAAAAACAGGGTTTGGACCTTCAAAAATTGCAATTTTTTAAGAGATTTTGGGCAAAAAGGGGTTGGCACTCTGATATAAGGGCCACCAGAGTGTTATAAATCTCTGTCCAGCATCTTAATGGAGCGGTGGTGCTCTGCTAACAAGGCAGGGGAGCGCTGGAGTCCTAAAGCTTAGAAAAAAGTCCAAAAAACCCAAAATTGAGTCAAATTTTGACAATCAGGCTGAGTGTGATGGGGTAAAGAGTCAATCAGCAAGTGCAATCAGATATAAAGGGGTGAACAAGGTCAGAAAACAACCAAAGGGAAGGACAAGGTTTTTTGAGGAAGATCAAAACTAAAAGTTTGATTCGCTCCCCGGTGGAGTCGCCAATTTTTGTTGAAGGAAAATCTCCCTGCGGACAGGTGGATCTCCTCTTGAGAGCTAGACTCTTAATTCTTAAGACAGAAAAAGATTAACGTGGACACTGACTTCCTTTCAGATCTATACAAACTAATGCATGAGGAGGAAGGAGAACAGAAGTACCTTTTACTGGCGTTTGTCCCTGCACGCTCTGAGTTGAGCTCTAATCTTTCGCTCCTCGATAAGCTCTGTAGACAAACAAAGTACAACTACTTCCTACTCTATCAAGATTAGTCCAAAATATGTCTATCTACTAAAGAGACAAATTCATGTGAGATTGAACACGAATTAGAAAGAAACAGGCCAAGCAAATTATATTAATGAAGGCAAAACATTGCTTACAACCATAGATGAATTGCAGCAGCTTCATCAAGTCCTCCTTGTCTATCCCTTGCTCAAAAGATCCACGATCTGAATGATTATAGCTTCATCGATTGTTCCCTATGAGATCATAGGTCTCTTGCTGCCAAATATCTCTATTCCAGCACCACTTATAAGATCATAAGTTTGGTGTGATTCTCCCTTTCCAGTCCCCTTTCACCATTAGAAAGCTTGCTTATATAACCTTGGAGAGGCTCAACAACTTGAGATACCCTTGGGGAAGGTGAATATTTTCCTCCTTTAGTTGAGGATCTGCCCTAAGATCATGGCTGGACTAGAGATTCGAATCCAACTGCCTTCCAAGAATGAAAAGATCCTTCCCCCATTCATCTCAACAACTTAACTGCTGCCTAGAATAGGTAGCGCTCCCTCAAAAGGTCCATCAAAGTGCTACAACGCTCCCCAGTAGGCTTAAGGGGGGCGCTAGCACTCCTAAAGACACCAGTGCTCCCTCAAAAAGGCCAAAGAAGCTTTATAACGCTCCCAGACAGTGTAAGGGGGAGCGCCAGTGCTCCCAAAAGAGGTATAGGGGAGCACTCCCCTCCAAAAACTCAGTTTTTGAGGTGCTTTCAGATGGCAAAAGGTTTGTAAGCCTGCTGACTCATTTCTCCTCTTCCAAATCAAATTTTTGAGGTGTTTCAAGTGTCCTCCTCATGTCATTATAGGCATGACATAGGCATCATGGCAGCATGCTTTCTTTGACACTTGCGACACTTGTGAGCAACATGCGACACTTGCGACCTTGTGAGCAAAATGCGACACTTGCGAACTTGTGAGAAAAATGCGACACTTGTGACCTTTGTAATGAAGACACTTGCGACACTATCAAAGTGAGTATTTTTTATGTGTAACACCAATGAAAAGCACCTCGGGATCATAAACGGAAAAGAGTCAGGAAAGGAACCAAGGAAAAAGTGAGTGCATGGGGGAGGAAGCCATAGAAACTCAGAATGTTGCGCAAGAAACAACGAGCCCCAATGGGGCAGAAGGGTGCAACCTGTGTAAACCTAAAACATCAATGATACCCAAGGTGATCCTAGAGGATACGCAAACACAACTCTACAGGGACTAGATGAAGATGCATGCACTAATCTGCAAGTTTATGGGTTTGTTGCCCACAGAAAGAACGTTGTGCAACTGGATTAAATATCAATGGAAGCCAAGCAGAGAAGTGAACTCCACCTGGGCTCAAAAGGCTTCTTCACAACAATATTCATGAACATAGAAGACAAGGATAAGGTTTTTGAGGGGGGGGGGGCATACATCCACACCTCAGCAGGACTGCACATGTGGCCATGGAAGGAAAATTTCTCCCCAGAAAAAGAAACTTTCAAAAATGTAACTGTCTGGCTGAGACTTTACTCTTTTCTATTAGATTACTGGATACCTTCCACCTTCGAAGAAATAGGGAACAAACTGGGAAAATATGTGAAGACTTCATAAGCCACCCTAAAAGGGAGATATACATCCTATGCAAGAATCTGCATAGAGATGGATGTGTCAGGAGCACTCCCAGAAGCCATTAGTATGGAATTCATGGATGAGGAATGAATACAAAACATTGACTATGAGTAGATCTCTTTCAGATGTAGAATATGTCACGAACATGGACACCTAATCTAAGAATGTCCTCTCAATAAAAAATAAGAAGCGAAAAGCACCAAACCACAGCAGGATGAGGATGGGTTTATAAAGTTGAACCACATAAACAAAGCTAACAAGAAACAAATTAAAAACCTAATGGGGAGCAATCCAGAGGCCAGGAATAGAACAGAAGGACAGGACAAGAGCAACAAAGGGGCAGAAGGAGGAAAGGAACTGACAAAAGCTAAATAATCCAAGGAACAAGTAACAAATGAGTCCACAGATAGCGCAAGTAATAATAAGGAACAGGGGGGTAGCGCAACTCCTATGGACGAAGAAACCAGAGATGGAAACATCCCCATGCAGGAAGCAGACAGAGATGCGGAAATGAATCCAAGAGAGGTAGTTACGGAGCATCCTGATATCAGAGACCTTGTGGAAAGGGAATGGATATATCAACCGAACATATTGGAGCAATGGAAAAGGAAGGGCATAGACAATGTACCAGCGGATCAACTAAACCACATCCAATACATGTTCCTCCTAAGGGAGGAATCCAAATCCAGAGGGCTCAAGCACACACACGGGGAGAAAGGACACCTAGGAATCAAAGCAGGCAAGGGACAACCAAAACTCTCACCCAAGCAGATGAGAAGGAAAAAAGGGAGGAAATCAAACAGTGTAGCCCTACAGGAACTCAGAGCTCTACTGATAAACTCATGTAAGATCAAGAAGCTCTTTCCCAACTCCCCACACAAGTTTAAATGAAGATTGTAACATGGAATATAAGATTCCTAAACAGCCCACGAAAGCGGAGAATCCTTAAAAGTAGACTTAGGAAAGAACAATCGGACCTCTGTTTCATCCAAGAGACAAAATGCACTACAGAGAGAATGGAAACAATTAGAAAAAAACAATGGAGAAAGTACAAGATGATGGATGTCGAAGGATAACAGATGACAGGAGGTATTCTCACTTTTTGGAACCCACAAGTGATGAGCCTAATAGCAGCCGAAGCCACTAGGAACACACTTTCGGTTAGCATGCAAATCATTGGAAATACGAAGGTGATTCTATGCACCAATGTGTATGGGCCCAGATGTTAGAGGAAAAGAGGAAAATGCTTCTAGACCTAGAAGACCTAAGAACCTAATCCAACAACCTCCACTGGATCTTGGCAGGGGACTTCAACATCATCATGTCACTTGCGAAGAAAAAAGGAGGCACTAGGAGATTGGATAGAGATGCGGAAGAATTCTCAATTTTCATAGACATGGTGGAGATGGTGGACATCAAAACCAATAATGGAAAGTTCACCTGGAACAATAAAAGGATGAATCAACATCAGGTAGCAACAAGACTAGACAGATTCTTGGTGTCAGAGTCTATCATTCTGCAAGGGTTAACCTTAGACTACAACATCCTTCTCTGGGGAGGGTCTGATCACTGGACAGTCCAATTGGAAAAATACTTCCAAACCACACCGAAGAATAAACCCTTTAGATTTGAGAAATTTTGGATTGAACACCCCACTTACAAGCAGAACATCAAACAATGGTGGCAGGAAGAACAACCAGAGCAAGGGACAAGGATGTTCAAACTCTATAAGAAACTAAAGTACATCAAATATAAGATCAAGGAGTAGAACAAGGAAATATTTGGAAATATAAACCAAAAGTAAAAAAAATATTGAAGACAAAATGAGAAAAATCCAGGAAATATTCATAGCCAAGGGCTATACAGAGGATCGAAAAAAGGAAGATATCCAGATGACCCAGGAATGGGAAGCTATATGTCAGTAGGAAGAAACTCTATGGAAACAAAAGTCCCAAATCAGATGGTTAAGGGAAGGAGAGCAGAACACCAGGTTTTTTCATAGAACAACCATTGCCATAAGAGTCCACAACACAATCATGAAAATTAAGGATCGGGATGGGATCGAGAGAGAATCCCACAAGGATATTGAAAATACTTTGGTAAATCAATTCCATGGGATAGCCCAGGAGCCCAACAAAAACTGAACGTAGGCCATCCAAGGGATAACTCAACACATCCCTCATCTAGTCACCGAGGAACAAAATAATAGCCTAATTAAACCCATCACTAAAGAGGAAATTGATCAAGTGATCCAGGAGATGCCCAATGGGAAAGCCCTAGGTCCAGATGGTTTCACAGTGTAATTTTTCAAAGCCTATTAGGAAGTGGTCAAACATGATGTTTATAGGGTAGTGGAGGACTCCAAACGGTCAACCTCCATTTTAAAAGTGCTAAATTCCACAATGATTACTCTAATAACCAAATAAAATAGAGCCATGACCCCCAAATGATACATACCCATAGCTCTATGAAATTTGGTCTACAAGATAATCTCCAAAGTTATAGCCAATAGATTGAAACCCTTCCTACCCACACTGATTTCACAAGAACAGACAGGTTTCATGGAAGGAAGACAAATCATGGACAACATCATCCATGCCCACGAGCTAATCCACACCCTGAAAATCTAGAGGAGAGGGGGGATGATAATACAACTTGACCTAGAAAAAGCCTATGAAAAAATTAGTTGGCACTACATGGTCAAGACACTGGAAGCCTTTGGGTTCACCCAACACTAGATCAACCAGATTGTCAGCCTAGTCTCAACGAAAATTTACTCGCTACTAATAAATGGAGCCCCAGCCAAACATTTCTGGCCTACAAGAGGCATCATAAAAGGAGACCCGCTTTCCCCCTTCCTCTTCATCCTGATGATGGAAGGTCTCAGTCGAAGCATAAAAAGCGCAACAACAGCAGGAGAAATAACAGACATCAAACCTTTCGAAAACTGTCCTACTTACACACACCAACATTTCATGTATGACACCTTACTCCATGGCACACCCACGGTCAAGGAAGAAAAATCCTATAAAATAATCTTAGAAGAGTTTGGGGAAGCCTCAGGTGCTGAGATCAATCACTCAAAATCGATGATCTATTTCTTCAACACCAACCCTGCAATCCAAAGAAACCTGGAAAATATTTTGGGATTTGAACGCAAAACACTCCCAACCAAGTACTTGGGCATCCCCCTGACAGACAAAGCATACAAAATGGCAACATGGGAAGGAGTGATCAACAAGTTATAGGAGAGGGTGAAAAATTGGACGTACAGATCCCTCAACATAGTGGTGAGACTCATATTGAACAAGACGGTTCTCCAAGTAATTCCAACCTATATTATGTATGTATTTCCTATCCCCAAAGGGATACTACAAAAAATAAGAACCATCCAAAGGTACTTCCTATGGCGAGGAGTGGAAACAAAGAAAAAATGGGCCCTAGTGGCTTGGGAGAAGGTCTGTAAACCAAAAATAAAAGGAGGCATGGGGCTACAAGACCCACAAGTAACCAACGAAGCCTACGGGGAGAAACTCTCGTGGCGATGGGTCAAAGAAACTTCTACACCATGGGTAAACCTCTGGAAGGCCAAGTATGCCCCAGACATAAACGACCAGGACCAAATTTGCTTTAGGGGCACCAAGGAGGGATCAACCATCTGGAATATAGCTTGGCGCAACGAAACTTGTATCCAGACACATAGCTTTTGGGAAGTGAGGAATGGTAAAACAACCAGATTATGGGAGGATGCATGGCAATAGGAACCCAGAATGGAAAATCTAGACAGGGAGGAACTCCATTAGGACATGATCGTGCAAGGCTAAACCAAAGTCTACCACTACTGGAAACAAGTAAAAGATCACAACAGATGGAGAATCTGAGACAATCTCAATTCTCAAAATAGAGACCGGACTGCAACAATCATGAAAGAGGTGGAGGAGGAACTGAGGAAAAGGAAACTTGTAGTCTTAGAAGAAGAGGAACAATTAAGATGGGGCCAAAAAAATGGCGGGGAATCAAATTTGAAAGAAGACCGACAGTACATCGCGGACTAGGACCAAGAAGATCCAATGCAACAATGGGATAAGCTTTGGAACAGCCACCAATGGCCAAAAATAAAAATTTTCAAATGGTTAGTACTTCACAACCGAATTCTAAATTGGGAAAACCTAAGGAAAAGGGGATTCATTGGCCCATCACAATGCCACCTCTATCAAGATAAGGAAGAAACAACGAATCATCTCCTTGATGAATGTAACTACACAACATAGATCTGGGACTAGTAGGAAGGTATCTTTCGATAGTCCAATAGGATCTGAGGTAACATTTGCGCAACCATGCATACCTAGAATGAGAATTACAATAGAAATGAAGAGGTGAACCTCTGTTGGACTCTCATTCCGAGGATGATCATATGGGAAATATGGAAAGAGAGGAACTGTCACATCTTCAAGAATGAAAGCCAATCTGAAGGGAAACTCAAGGAAACAATAATCTCTCTGATAAGAGAAATGGTGCAAAGCCGCAACTGCCAGACGAGAAGAGCACAACTCGCAGGCTAGGACTCTCGAGTCCTAAAAGATTTTCACCTAAAATATGGGTGCAACTGCACTCAAGTAAGGTGACTACCACATCTCCAAATAGGTGAGCGCAACTGGAATCCCCCTCTAGCAGGGTCCCACAAGTTGAATTTAGATGGGGTGAAAAAATGAAACCCAGGTATGACAGGAATGGGAGGGGTAATAAGGGATGGTGATGGTAACATAATCTGGCTGTATGCTGGGAGTATGGGAAATTCAACCAACAACGCAGCGGAATTCAAATCCCTAGAGATTGGCCTCGATATTCTAAGCTATGAAAGGATGAAAAATACCATCATGGAAGGTGACTCCATGTTGGTTATAAACGTAGTTAAGAGACTCCAAAATGGCACCAGATTGGGAAAGATTCAGAGGCACTGGCGCTTGGCACACACCCTGCAAAAAATCCAGGAGCATCTGTAAACAATGAACACAATAGAGTTTCACTGGGTACACAAGTCAACGAATGGATTGGCAGACAGAATATCTAACGAGGGGGTTAGAAAGGAAGGACTAGAGCTAGACACTACCTGGGGTAACATCCTGAATGTTCAGTTCAGAATAGACTGCATCCAACTAGCGACAAAGGACCGTGGCGGCAGCCAAAGTACGAAAGACCACATTGAGGAGGGAGGCGCAAGGCCAACTAGTGGGAAGGAAATATCTTGGAAACATCTAACTGCCCAACACATGACCACAAGTTATAATGCAGACTCAGACCACACAACAGATGGGGCTGCGACACCAAGATATTGTCAATAGGAATAAGTACAGGGGTAGTTCATGGGAAAGTATAGACAATAATCAGTAGGCCGCAAGTGATGAATGGAAAAAGGTGGTACCATGGAGCAGTATGGATACAACTTACCCAAGCACAGGTACGGGGAGTAGCACAGTTGGTTGTACAACAAGCAGGGGCAAGGGTCGACCCAGGGTTTACAGTCAGGTCATCATGATCACACATACTGAGATAGGGAAAAAGGATAGGAAGGTTCACCTCTACGAGCAAACCATGATTGCTAGGATGAGCCCATATCTAGGGAAATCCCATAAGAGAAGAAGCACCAGGAATAGATACAGATAGGAAAAGCACAACAATAGGAGCTACCATAAAAACAAAGGCTGTGTAGATAGGAACATGAGGAGAAACCAAGGAAAAAACTACCACAAACCAGCAGGGATGGTACATATAAAGAGAACGCACAGTAAGAGAAGCCCCCCAGGGAAAGAACCTCTTACAAGCCCTCGAAGGATTGCAAGGATGGATAAAGTGGCCAAAGATGCCAAGGGCACCTTTCATACGCTGGTCGAACCAAAGGGAAAAGTGACCATCACCATATGGGAGAAAGAAATCAATGCTAAACACAAGGGTAAATCTTGGGAGGAACTTATTCAAGAAGTGGACTAGATGACGGACCTAGGGGCCACGCATCCTAGAGAAACCCTCTACCACAAAACAATGGAGATGGTGTGGCGAACAAAGATGTTAATAGGAAAGGTGAGATCTGAAAGGAAAGATTGTAGCCAGAAGGATAACAGGGACCACAAAAAACTACTAAAAGAGATCCTGAGTCACCTCAATAACCTGGAAGCTAGTACAAAACAACTGGCTGAGGACCAGAGGGACCAGAAGGAGAAGATGGAGCAAGTGGCAGCCCAATTCCACCTATACTTGTGCTATGTCCATCACATGGACATCATGCCAGCGGATGGGAATGGAGCACCAACCTGTATCAGAAAGACTCGTACGGTGGTCCAAAAGGAAGAGAACAAGGACAGGGAGGATGAAGGAAAGAAACATATCATCATCATGGACTAGCGCCTATTTTAACCAATGGTCAAGTCATGTTGCTCAGCAAAGGGTCAGCCTCAATTTATGTTTTGTGTCTTTTTACACATATGATTTTGTTTAGCTTTTCAAAACTAGATATGGTAGGACTAGGTCGGTTTCCCAAGGTGGCGGTCCAGCCATACCCCTTTGCTATCCCAGAAAATGCAACTCCGGAACCCCTGGTCTGGTTTCCTTTTTGGCAGACTAGGGAGTCCCCCTTTTTGTATCATAATCTCTTATAGTAATACATGAATCTATACTCACTTACAAAAAAAACAAAAAATGTTTAATGGTTGATTGTGGAAAATAAAACATGAATAAAATAAAAATAAAGTATAACTAAAATAAATAAATTAAAAATATGAACAAGAAATAAAAATTAAAAAAAAACAAAATAATGATAAAATAAATAACCACATTCAAAAAAATAATAATAATAAAATAAATAACCACATTCCAAATAAAAATGAAATAAAAAAAATCAAATTTAAGTAGATATAAATCAAATATAGTCCAATTCTATGGGAAATTTGGAAAAACCATGAATGTGAAAATAATAAAAATATCTCATAAAATAAACAATAAAATACAAACTTTGGGATTTTGGGAAAAATTGTATGAAGTGTATTTAATCAATGCTCGATGTGAAAGTAATTTCCTGATTGTAAATTCTTGTAAAATAAATAATAAAATACAAACTTTGGGATTTTGGGAAAAATTGTATGATGTATATTTAATCAAACGATTTTGGGAAAAATTGTATGAAGTGTATTTAATCAATTCTCGATGTGAAAGTAATTTCTTGATGGTAAATTCTTGTAAAATAAATAATAAAATACAAACTTTGGGATTTTGGGAAAAATTGTATTTGGGATTTTGGGAAAAATTGTATGATGTGTATTTAATCAATCTTCAATGTGAAAGTAATTTCTTGAAGGTAAATTCTTGATGGTCAAGAAAAGTGAATGTTGGAAAAAAAAATAGATAGCTGATGATTTAAGAAATTATAAAGCCATGAGTGTGAAATGTTATATACAAATTCTAATGTCTAAAAATAAAATTAAAAAAAAAATGTGATAAAAAAAATCATGAAAATAAAATTAAAATAAGTGAAAATAAAATGAAAATTGGGGATTAAAGTAAAATAAATAAAAATGTACATGTCCATATATACAAAAGAAAATGGGGATGGGTAAGGAGAAATGAGGTTGAGTTCTGAATTTGAATCATGGTTCCAAATATGAATCAAAGTTTCACCTGAATCAAGGTTTTGATTGTGGATTAGGGATCCACACCTAGAAATTTGAGAAATATGAAAAAGGTACATTATGAAAATTATGGATGTCTAGGATAAAATTAATGTGACAATTAAACTGAAATCCCGGATTTGAATATTTAAAATTCAATGATGGATAATTCAAATGAGACCAAATTCTGGATTATAATTTTGAATGAAAATCATGGTTCCGAGTAAGACAAGCGATATGCAACAAATGGGTAATGTGATGCCAAGGTTCCATGAGAGGAGGTCATGATTCTATATCCAAGTTAGAAAAATTATTTGTATGATGAAAACTTTGTATGTCTGGATTCTGTATGTTGGGGTGAATGATGATCAAATTAAAGGTTTCCCATGGTCGTGCATTTCAAAGTTGAAGCGGGAAGATAAAGAAATCTAGGGGTTCTCAAGGAAAAACTAGTGGTTTCCATGGTTGGGAAAGGAGTTCCAAGGATGCTACAATGTGCACACAACTTGCGGCTTTTCTCCCATGTTTTATTTCGCTTCTTCTTCTTGGGTCTTGGCATCCTTTGCTCCTTGACACAATTAAACCGAACATTAGTGTTAACTCCATATATTCAAGGTAAACAATTTCCAAGAGTAGAGTTAAATAAATAGATGCATAGGCATGAAAACAAGTATGTATCTCCTATCCAAAACAACCATTTCTTCCTTATTGATAATATGATATTGTTAATTGAGACATTAGATATGGAACTAATTTAGTTATCAAACATTTAAATCTAAACCATTTCCATGTAGGAATGATATTAACACCTAAGAGATGAAAAGCTTAAGCCAAATTTTTGAAATGAACGGAAACTTGTGGCATTATAATATACTCTAGAATTCATTTCCCCAAGTTCTTAAACATTTTCATGATCATAGGGTAATGAGGCTTCAACACAATTCACATTTTATCCTTCTGAGTATGTGGATTCACATTCTAGTGCTCTATTTATTCACAAGTATGCATTATTGTTATTATATGCGAGGAGAATTAAGTATAAGGAAAGTAAAGTAAAATATGGAGAGAAGAAACCACCCTGGTTAGTCATGCCTATCCAACACAAACATAAGTGTGAATATCACGAATGGATTGAGTAAGCAAGAAAGTGTGTCATGACTATATGTTTTTTTTATTAAGGTCAACTATTAATTTCTCAATGATGTAATGAGATGATAGTTCAAGCCAATGCATAAGAAATCAACAAGCTATCAAAATTAAATCCCCTCCAAGGTGAAAGATAGATCATCAAAACTTGCAATAAATAGGATCAACAACAAGTTAATGAAATGAAATTTAACCCATTAAGAGAACAACTTGCCAAATTTCCTACAAAATGAAGAATGAACAAAAGGCTGAAATCAAAGTGAAAGCATAAGCATGATTATATTGCAAAAGTTCACATATGATCAATATTTGAACTTCCTACACCACCTTCTCGTCCCATAAAAACCTAAATAATGACAAAATGACTAAACCTTAGATTCAAAAAGCCAATTAGTATCATAAATAATCCTAAGAGCCTCAATGGAATGCTACCCAGGTTTGATAAACAAGAAGCAATGATGCATTATAGTGGTCATCCTAGGCTAGTCGAACTTGAATTTAGGATGCCTTAATATCATGATCACATTGCAAGACCAGCCTTCAATTTCCTTGCTTCAACCATACCATTTATTGATATCTTCTTGTTTTGACTCAACTGTCGAAACTCTTCGATTTTCCTTGAGCGAACTTGTGCCATCATGAATTCAATAACACCACTTCAAACCAAGGTATAGGATAAAGCATGAAGTCATCATATAAAATAGAATTTAAATATCGATCAAACATAAATTCAGAAGAGTCAATAAATATGATCAATGGGTAAAAGAGTTTCAAAGGATTATTTACAGGGAACGATAAAGGATAGAAGGGGAATTAGAAAACATAGATATACTAAAGAACAATAAAAAGAATGTATGATCAACAAATATATCTTGAGCAATGAAAACCTCCCCAAATATAAGAAATCATTAAAGACCCAAACCCCTAAGCCCTTAGGTAGTCAAAGAATATACAATGAGCTAAAAGTAGCAATAAATTAGGCATTAGAGATAAAATTTTGTTGGGGGGGGGGCTTTCCTTTTGCTTATAAAATAAAAAATAAAGGGGGAATGTTGTGGCCACAACAAATGGTGACACACTAGAATAGCCAATTATATCTATCACAAAAATCTAGGGTCTTTACTTCCAATATGAATGTTAGGGATAATCTCATAAACTGAAGGACATTTTCCAAAGGTTATGTGTACCACAATGATGCTAAATTTCTAAAACATATAATCCAAAATTTCAAGTACTTGTCATATATACCCTTTTCAAAGAGCCAATTAGCAAGGAAAATTGCTTTAACTAGCTATACACTTCTAATTGGTTTTTGTTTGACCATGGTTTATTTATTTATTTTTACTTGTATAACTAGAAGGAATCTACATAAATGTGTTCCTCATTTCTCTTCTCTTGGCATTGCTTTGCTGCCAACGAGCATCCACAACCTTGATGAAGTTGTCTTGGTACCATACAAGCATGGCCCTGCTTCCAATGAGCATCCATATCCTTGACATGTTTACTTATACTTCCCACACCATTTGCAATGCTTTGATCTTCCTTTATTTTACATTATGCTCACCCTTTTAGATTTGTATATAAGTATTGCATGTGCAATTGGGTGTATAGGAATTTGAGTGATATGAGAGTTGCTTTGATTTGTTAACTAGATGTTATGAATTTAAGTTTAACTCATATATATCCCCAAGAACCATCATAGTAGTAACCATCTTATTAACGTGAAATGGATGGAGCTCAAAGAAAAAACATATAGACATTTTCCTTTAGTTATAGACTATCATGGTATGTTTAGTAGGCACATGTGTTCCACTACAACTATCAGTCAATATCCATAGCTAAGAACTTCATGATTTTTTTTTCAAATAGATCAACCCATGTATTCCATGAATTGTAAGAACGAATTCAATTTATGACCAAAGTTGGACTCACCTCACAATTAAACTCAAAGATTAATCCTCATGTCAAACAAATGAGTCAAATCTACTTAGGGAACACCAACATTCAAAATAAGAGATGAAAAAAATATGTACAATTGGAAACCAAACAAATGCTAAGTTAAATAATTGAAACTAAAACCAATTCATGAAACATAAACTACAACTAAACTAAAATAAACCCAAACATGAAAATGTCA
>SNQJ01S0081487.1:2498-20504 GCA_010110895.2 Picea sitchensis
AGTGCTACATACAAATATACATGACTCATACTAGACATGGGTAATCCCCTTACAAAATCCACTGAAAAACTTTCCCAAGGATAAGAGGAAACATGAAATGGTGTGTACAACCCTATCCTTTCATTAGTGGGCTTAAAAAAGTACAACACACATTCCTTTACAATCGTGGTTACAAACTTTTCCATTCGATGAAAATGTACTACAATCCCAAAATGCCCAAATAAAAAATAAGCGGAGGCTTCTGCAATTACATGCACTTCCTTAAAGGAAGGAATACAAGGTATACTCAAATGATGGAGTAAGTTGTCCTGCACACAAAACTTCTTCCCCTGCAAACCCTGGAAGATCTCACATACATCTTTGAATATTTTACCAATAGCATACCATCCATCATTATTGATATGAGCTAAGGAATCAGTCTTCAAAATAATAGATGTAACAATAGGAGATCTAAAAAGCATGTCTGTCCTCATGACATTGGTACTGGCACTGGTCTCCATCCTGCATGGCTGTTGAAGGTCAGGTAAAGATATCATTGGCACAATGTCAATCTTTAAAGTGTCGAAGGTCTTTTGTTGGATGCCTTCCCACCGAAAGACTTGTCTCATCTCAAGCAATTCATTCTTATGTAAAGGATCAAGAGCATTAACAACATCAGACTTATCATGGCATTCTCCTTTTACAATCGTGAGTACAAGATTCTTGTTAGTGTTTATAACTCTTTTTACTTGACCTGAACTAACAAGTGTTGATTTTTCCTTTATGTTGTGAGCTTTAATGATGTATTCCACTCCATCTTTTGTAAGATGGTATTTGTTTTCCTTTCGAAAGAAGATAGCCTTTCTATCATAAATATAGGGACTCCCTAATACAATACCACAGACATCCAAAGGAACCACATCTAAATCCACTTCATCTATCATCGTAGAAGTAATAGAAAACCTCAACCTACACTGCTTAGTTGCATTTAATTTTTCTTTATCAGATACCCAACCGAGAGGGTAAGGTTTATGGTGAGTTCTTGTGGTTAATTCCAATTTCTTAACAAGTGTCTCTGATATTAAATTAACTTGGGAACCCAGATCAAATAATGTGTCTATCTTCGTATGTTTCGATACAACGCTTATGTGGAATAATGCACTTCTCCTTTTATCATCATCATGTGATTCATTTAAATAACTTGAACATGCATAAAAGGAATATTTACCTTGCATCCCAACTGTTGCGATTCTTTCTTCATCACCTGAATCGGAACCAAGATCATGTTGCACTATAGAAATGGTATTTGTCTTCCCCCTTCCACCAAATTGCTTTGGCCTTAACTCTGGATGTAGTTTCCAAAATGTTCGCTATCATGACCTGTTTTCTTGCAATGGTTGCAAGAGGTTTTTCCTTCCTCCTTCTTTGTTGCAGTTTTCCTCTTGTCCTTCCCATTTCCTTTTATGCTGAAATGGTTTTCAGAATGCTTGAATGGATTTTCCTCCTGTCCATTCTTACCATTGCTTTCAAGGTGAGTGGCTTGCACAAAAACTTCGTAAAGTATGATGAATATAATTGTGAAGTGCGCCAATATATTTCATTAAAGTCTCATAGGAATCTAAAGGAATGTTCAATGCAAGTGCCTTCTTCCTAAATTCCTTCGTGAAACTTTGTATAGTTTGACCTTTACCTTGTCTTAATGTTTTCCATTCCATCATTTCTTTATGTAAATAACCCAATGGATAAAATTGCTTCCTTATTGATGATTTAAATTCTGACCATGAGGAAAGAAGATTACCACACTTACTTATGTCTAGAGGCTTGCTCTCCCACCATACGAGAGCGGTGCCTTCCAACCGAAGAGAGGCTAATTGTACTTTCACCTCCTCTTCATCAATTTGTTGTACACGACAATATACTTCAACCTGTCGGATCCAATTATCTAGCTTTTCGGGATTAACATCTCCATTAAACATAGGTAAATCAAATTTTACATCAAGCTTTAATAATGGTTTCTTAAAAGAGGATTTATGGTTAGCATTAGAATGATGAGAACAATGAGAATGATTAGAGGAAGAAGATCTAGAACTCGATGGTGAAGATGGAGGCTCAGGAGGGTCTCCTCCGACCCCTTGGTTCACTGAAGCATTTTCATCTGTGTGTGCTTCCTTTTTCTTCCCTTTCTTTACCATCCTCTTCTTGTAGTCTCCATACATTTGCTCGACCATATCTGACATGTGATAGAAGACCATATGGAAGTTTTTCTCCCGTTCATCACGCTTGTCCTCTTCATCCATTTTCTTCCTTCGAGATGCATGACCAATCTCTGGGTTGAAAGTATTAAGTGTTCCTTCACCTCGTTTATGCTTGGCCCTAGTAAGCATTCACACTCAACAATTCAAGTCAAAGATGACTGATGTGATACCAACATGATCCAATATCTTTCCATCGATATGACTTATTAAAGAATTGTATTAAATGAGCATAAATTAAAGTGCACCATAAAGAAGGAAAGATCAATAAGAAAGAGACATAAGCATCAATCTGAACACAAAAAAATTGATAACGGAGTTTGTCCCTGATGGACTACGTCTCTGGGTCCTGCTCTCAAATGGGTAGGCATTTTTATTAACTCAACAAAAGAATTTTTCAAAATACATAAGTATACCTCATTCTAGAATTAAGCTGCAGAAGCTTTGCTCAGATCAGAAAATAGACAACACCATTGAATTTGTGGTGTTGAATTACCCAAAAATGACCGTCTCCACGCTTCAATTTGGCGCTTCAATTTGACTCTGGCACTCCCAGGCCCATGAGAAATTTTGTCTCGATTTCCATGCCTACAACCTGCAATTAGCTCATTAATGTTGCATTGGGATTCATACCCCAGCCGTACCATCATGCACCCTACCTCTTCCCCCCCTTCATGCATTGGCAAAATTCTCCTTTTAAAAAGTAAGCCATATGAAGTTTACCAACAAGGTCGTTGGCCTAGTGGTTGGCAGATGTGTATTAAAATCTTGTGGTTGGGGAGGTCCTGGGGTCAAACCCACGGGCCTCCCCCATCTGGTTATAATGTTACAACCATTTAGATGTTGGCACTAAACTTGGCGGTTCGGTTCACATTTGGCAGATCGACATTTGTGTTTGGAGGAACTGCCGGAATTGTTACTACAATTGGTGGCCTGGATGGATATGGTGGAACACTATCGGATTTGGTGGACTGGGGGTTGTCAACCAGCCAACCCCTTTTAAAATTTGAATTTTTGATTTCTGGCCCTCTTAGGCATTTGCCTGCTGCCACGTGGAAACACATGACTAGGCCATGTGGCAGTCATTCATTGGTCCATGTAATTCATTTGTATGGTCATCCTACCAGTTCACTTGTGTGCCATGTCATCTTGCCATGTACTGTACAGAATGCCACGTGGTTGTACGGATTGCCACATGGAACTTTCTCATTGGTCCATATGTCGACCTGAAAATGCCGAAAATGAGTGACACGTGGCAACCTCTGTTGCTTCCACGTCAACATGCTGACATCATCATGAGACGTATTGCTCTATGATTGATCCACGTAACCTGTACGAATGCTAACATCATCTGTACTGATGCTGACGTCAACAATATGGATGTTGACTCATCCCTACTAACTGGGCTAGGTTGACCAAAACTTTGACTGCAAATATCTTTCGATCTGTAACTCCGTTTGACGAACCGTTTACGTCGTTGGAAATATTGCGACGCACTCTTCACGATGATGCCAATTTTTCTGAGTTTTGAGGACTTCAAATTTTTTCCCTGTCTCCATCTGTTGAGGCCATTCTGAGCTTCTTGAGGTACTTCTAAGGAGTCTAAGTCATTCCTAGGCCTCTCTGGATCCTTTCAGATCAAATGGTATGCCCACATTTGACTCCAAACCGTCAAAGATCAATCAATTTTTGGAGAGCACGATTCCCCACAAAGCATAACATGGCAGAGGCTTAAAGGAAAAAACACTTTTGTTGAGCAACTAGTTTCAAAGGAATCTAAGAGAGTAGGATTGGCCCAATGATTTTGGATATTAAAGATACGAAATGAATCCTTCCATACATATTTGGCAAAGGAGTAATGTGAAAAAATGTGATCTACTGATTCGTTGTCTTTTTGACACAAGTAACACCATCCTGAACCAATCCAATTCCTTGTTGTCCATTGTCCCACGTTAAGATTTTATTTACCAATGCCAACCATGTAAATATTATTAGTTTTAATGGACAAGGTAACTTCCATGTTACCTTCCACCACCACCACCTTTCTACTCCTACATTCTTGCCTATTTTAGAAATATAACCAGTCTTCACAGTGAGAGTCCGTGTTGCAACATTTTTAATCCAACAAATTTCATCATCTCGGTCTAAAAGAAAAATGGCATTGTGTTTAAGAGAATCAATATCGTGGGTCCATTCCTCTTCCAACTCGGGTTGCATTCCCAAGTCTTCAGCTGACGTCCAGACTTTTATGCCTCCGCGATGCATTTCTACCCCTAAAGCATCAACTAGAGTAGTTATGTCATTGTTATGAAGGTACAAACTAAGAGGTTCTGAAAGTATATAATTTTGCCTAGAAATGTTCCATGGGTCCTCACCAATTTTCACTAGGGTTCCCCTTCCAACGTTCCAAGCTACCCACAGACTAACTATATCATAGGATTTAACTAGTCCTTTCCATACATTCAAACCACCTCTAAAAGATTTAACTATTCTCCTAATCCATGCCTTCAAATCCCTGTCCTCCAGGTACTTGGCTCTCGTTACCTTTCCCTACAATCCTTTGTTAAACATCCGCCAAAGACTCTTGGCTACCAAAGCTTGTCCAAATATATGTAAGTTTTTTAAACCCCATCCGTCATATTCCTTTAAAGTATCAATTATTAACCACTTGACAAGGGGTATACCCTCATTTTCGTTGTTGCTTGACCAAAGAAAGATAGAGCACTTCTTTTATATCCTTTTGATAATTCTCTTTGGAATGTGAGCAATGAATAACTAGTAGAAGGGTATACTCTCAAGCACATACTTAACCAATACAAACCTTCTTCCCCCTGACAACCATTTATGACACCAACAATAAATTCAGTCCTCAATCTTTTTGATTAGCCACAACCAATCCCCTTTTTTACAGTTATTTGGTTTTAAAAAGAATCCTAGGTACTTCACTTCGGTACCAAGGGCCTCCATCCTCATTGGAAAAATCTGAGCCATCAATCTCTTCAAATTATCACTTAGATTGTTATACAATATACAATATGTATTCATCTTTAGTTCCATCCACGCCGACTTACAAAAAAATCAAGGACAATTTTAAGGTATCTTAATTCCCTAAGAGTTCCTCTCCCAAAGAGAAGAATGTCATCGACAAACAACAAGTGTGTAATAATAGTTGTACCTACTATGTTGATCCCTCTTAAGAATCCATTTTGACTAGTGGCCAAGATCTGCCTATTTAAAACTTCTGCAACTATAAAGAACAAAAAGGGTGCCAATGGACATCCCTGCCCGAGGCCTCGAGTCACCCTGAATTTTTTTTATGGTGAACCATTAACCAACACAACAAAATTGGTTAATTCCAGACATGCCATAACCCAATTAACAGATTGAATATCCATGCTTCTTTGTAAAAACATCAATCTCAACAAGAACCAATTGACTTTATCAAATTACTTGGATAGAACAATATTCATTACCACCACTGCCTACTTCCCTCCTTTGATTGAATGGAAACCTTCTCGTGATGTCCCAACTATATCATGAATCTTCCTATTGAAAATAAATCCAAAATGTTCATCTGTAATTACTTGAGAGAGGACTTGTTTAATTCTATTAGCAATAATCTTTGAAGCAATCTTATACACTAAATTTCAAAGTGAAATCAACCTAAATTCCTCGAAGGTGATCAGAGTTCTTCTTGGATATCAAAGCTATAAAAATTGCATTCAAGGCCCTAAACATTTTTTTGGACTCGTTTGACTCCTCAATAACCCTAAGCAGATCATCCTCCAAGAGATACTAGAAGTCCAAATAAAACTCGATGGTCCAACCGTCATGTCCAAGGCTTTTAACCTTTTTTAAAAGAAGATAAAACAACTTTTAGTTCCTCCTTTGAAATACTTGCTTCTAATCCAACATGTACTTCTTCATCAAAGACTCTATGGAACAACCTGATCACCTTCATTATCTCTCCAATATTAGAGGCCCCATTATCTTTAAACAAATTTTGAAAGTGTTCTTTGCTTGTTGATGTTGAATCCTGGAATGAAGAAACCTTGATACCATCCTCCCTCTCCAATTCCCAAATTGTATTGACGTTTTTTCTATACACAATATACCTGTGGAAGAACTTAGTATTATTGTCACCCTTTGAAATCCAAATGGCTTGTCTCTTAAGCCTCCACTTCCTCTCTTCTAAGTCCAACAAAACAATCTTTTTCTTCTCCAAGTCATATAGCTACTGCAACTCTTCTTCAGAAAATACACCACTAGAGTTCTGATGAAAGTGAACCTCTATGGATTACTCCACATCCTTCGGCTACTTTTGATTGGCTAAATGTTTATGCTTGGCCCACAAGATTGCAAACATTTTTATCCTAATGAAATTTTTAGAGAACTGATCCATCGTAGAGGAACCAATATTGTAGTCAAAATTTCTCCAATTATTTTCAACAAGAGATATGAAACTCTCATCCTGAAGCCAACTGTGATTAAATTTAAAGGGAGAAGGGGGTTTTTGATCCATCTCTTCAAACTATAACAAAATAGGCACATGGTTGAAAATCCATCCCAAACTGACCCAAGTTTTATACTTGTTAGCCTCCTCCAGAAACTTTTTAGCTACAAGGAATCGATCTAGTCTCTTTACAATCCCGTCCCTACCTCTTCTGGAATTTCACCAGGTCGGGACTACTTTGTGAGGCTCAACATTCACTACATTAAGATATTTCAAAAGCTTAGAAAAATAATTTCAAAGGTGGAGGATAAGTTGGATTCTCTATATTGCAGTGAAGGTTTTGGGTTCTTATTTGAAGCCACCAAATTAGAAATATTTGAGTTGGAAGAAAATTGGAGGGCATTGCTTGTGGACAAAGAAAAAACTTGGAGGTTGAAAAGTAGGCCATTGTGGCTTCAAACTGGCGATGAAAATACAAAGTTTTTTCATATATGCAAATTTCACAAAGAATATAAATACTATCTGAAATATAGAAACATTATATGGTTCTTTGGTTACTAGATTCAAGGATATAACAGAGGAGGGAGTCAATTATTTTGGGTCCATTTACAAGGCTAAGAGGAGAGTTACTATTGCAAATCTTCTATGGTTATCTAATTTCTTCCCAATCTTTGTCAACGAGAGGATAATCAAAACTTGAAGGAGGAAGTGAGTAGGGAAGAGTTACTATCAATTCTAATTTTTTTCCAAAAAGATAAAATCCATGGGATGGATGGGATGATAGTGGAGTTTTTTCTAGGATGTTTTGAATTTGTCGATGAGGATTTAAGGAAGGTTATAGAGGAATATATAATGATAGGAAAGATACTGACATTTTACAATGCCACTTTTATAACATTGATTCCAAAAACTGATAATCCAACTTCCTTTAACAATTACATGTCCATTTCATTGCATAACTACATTTACAAAATCATATCAAAGTAATCACATGGAGATTAAAGGTGACATTTTTTAGGTCAAATTTTTGGTGAGCAATTTGGTTTTTTGGAAGGGCAATAGATTCATGAGGTTATGGGGGTGGCACAAGATGACTTACACTCAATCAAATTTAAGAGGCTTAAAGCAATGGTGGTGAAGGTAGATCTTTCAAAGGCCTATTATAGAGTTAAGTGGCTATATTTGAACTTAAATCCGATTCATTTAGGATTTAGTGCTCAAATTGTTACCTAGGTGATGAATTGTGTGACCTTTGTTTCTTTCTCCATTCTTATAAATGGTGCAACCTCTAATTTTTTTATGCCTAAGAGGGGGTTACGACAAGGTTTCCCTCTTTCACCACTTTTGTTCCTTATAATAGTAGAAGGGATTAGTAGGGCACTATAGGAAGCCCTCAAGGTTGGGATGTTCAAGGGTATTAAAGTTGAAAATTATTGTTATGTGTCACACCTTCTCTTTGTAGATGATATATGATCTTCTATGATGGTTATAGGTGGAATACTGACAAACTCAATGAAATCATCGATTTCTTTTGTAAGACTACATGAACATAGATAAATGTGGCAAAATCCGCTATTTCCTTTTTGGGTATCTTATATGATGAAAAATATAACTTATTTTGTTTATTCCCTTATCAACCAGTTGATGTGGAGAGAAGTATGAAGTATTTTGGGTTCCATATCAATTTGAATGACAATAAAAAAAACATTTCATTTGGTTGGTATCTAAAATGGAAGAAAGTTAAACCTTTGGTGCAACCAAGGGTTGTTTAGATCAGGAGGTTTTTTGGTTTTAGTCAAATCAGTCTTAGAGGTGATCCCAACCTACTAGATGTTGTTTTCATGGATTCCTAAGGGAGTTCTGGAGTCTATTAGACAATTGTGTAATAGATTTATATGAATATGGCACAAATATAGGTAGGGATTTCCCTTGGTAAGTTGGAAAAAACTTACAGTGCCTAAAGTAGGAGGGGTGGGGATTAAAGAATATATTTTTATTCTCAAGGGAATTGACTACAAAAAGTGTATTGAAGGTGATCCAGAGCAAAGGTATTTAGGATTAGGTGGTAAGATAAAAAATACATGGGTCCAGACTCAATGGAGGCTTGGATTATGAATCATGTCAAGAGATAAACAATCTATCTATCGTCTAGAAAGTAGTGCTCTTATCTTTCCCCTTGGTTAAGAACTAGTTGGTATGTTGCATGGGTAGGGGAACACATGTACAAATAGGTTTGGATCCTTGGATTGGCAGTGGAGAAAATTAAATACTTCCTCATCAAATTATACATTTATTAAGGACTCAAGGCTACTTTAACTTATCCCAGATAGTTGACTTGAATAGGCTACTATTTTGCATTAGGAATGACTTCCTTGGAGGGACCTTGGTCTTAGGGAGGAGGAAGCAGATCAATAGAATATATATATTGACAGTCTCAGATCAAACTTTGTAATAAAAGGATGAGGAAGACATTTTGGTTTGGTCTTTAAATCCAATGGGGGAATCATATTCCTATGGAAGGATACTAGGGCCTAGCAACAAAAGGGAGTGATGCTCCTCCAAGATGGTGATGGAAATAGGTTTGGATGTTTAAATGTCCATATAAATCAATAATTTTTATGTGGATTTTGTTAAATAATATAGTAGTTACTTGGGATATTCTACAAAAAATGAACATAGTTGGCCCTGGATGGTGTACCTTATGCAAGGCAAGTGAGGAAACAAATTTTTACCTAATTATGTCTTACACATTTGCAAAATAGGATTGGATAGAAATAAAGGATATCACATGTTCGAACTTAATTTGATTAGGGGATTCTACAGAGGAGGGCCTCAAGAATTGGTGTGGAAACGCTGCCACAAAGATCTATAAAACTCTCCCATTAGTAATGGCCTAGGGAATATGGATAACTATACATGAAAAAATATTTGAGGACTGTGATACTCTTCCTTTTCAATATGTCATCCAAGGACTAAATATTATCATATTTTTCATGCAAAGTAAGCCCCCTAAGATTCCTAGATGTGTAATGGAGGAACATATTGACATAAAAAAATCCTTGGAATTATTTTGATGGTACCTCCCATGGGGATACACCCAGGGGTGGAGCAAGAGGAGTTCTTTTTCTATTAAATTCTCATCTTTTCAAATTTAAATCTAGGATGGGTATTGGTTCCAATACTTACTCATAACTCATGGCCTGGGAGCTTATTATGTCATTGGCTTGGGAGTATGGAGTTACACATTTGTAGGTCTTTGGAGCCTCCTTACTATTCTAAATTGGATGAGGAAGAAGTTTGGATTAAGAAATTTTATTTTATAGCCTTTGCTGAATGAGGTTTTGGGTATTCAGTCAGGTTTTTCCTTCATTTCATATGAGCATACTTTTAGGGAGAGAAACATGTTGGATGATGAACTTTCTAAAGAGTGCCTCGAGCTTGAGAGAGGATTACGGTTGGTTAAGGAGGTCTGGGATGGCCTTCACAAAGATATCACTCATGCTTCTTTTCTATAAGGATTTATTGATGTGGTTAACACTTTTTTGAAAATTCAATATTTATTGTTAAATGTATAAAGTGGACTTTGATGAACTCATTGTAGGGCCTAAGGATCATGGATTAGTTTTTATTAGTTGATGATGATGTGTGTGTGTGTGTGTGTGTGTGTGTGTGCGCGCGCGCGCGCGTGTACCATCTACATGTACATCTACACATACATATATATTAAAAATGTTAGATCATGTAATTTTGATTGATATGAGATAGTTCGAAGAGGACATACACTATGTCAATCTGGTTGGACATATGTAAAGGTTTTCTTTTAATGCTATAAACATCTGCGCAATTTCGTTTTATATAAATGAAATAAAATTATGCATTTTTTAATGTGGAAATATAAATAAATAAATCTACTAAGGATAAAGTAATAATTAATGATATTGCAAATATGAAATTACACTGATATTGAAACCTTTCATTATACAACTATTAGCATTAAGTTATGACTTTTTGGAATTGTTAAGACTAATTACACTTTATTATTTAAAAGGAGATTTACTTATATTACATTTCACTTTATTATAAGAAAGTGACATTTTCTGTGAGGATAAATAAAATCTTCTCTCATGAACGTTTTGGATTTCTTATGGAAGACATAAGGGTGGTACAAGAAGGACGATACTTGATTAAAACTAATAAATTATCATACATGGATTTGAAGTTGGACTTTTCCAAGGCATATGAAATTGATCGTATTTGAAATTAAAAATTAATGTTGATTCACATTGGTTTTTTTGTGTTCATATGGTAAACTAAATTATGGGATGTTTTACTTATCTGTTACAACATTAATTAACGGTTCAACTTCAAATTTCTTCATACATTCTAAAGGATCTAAAGGATCAAGAAAGGGTTTTCCAATATCACCATTGTTGTTCTTGATTATAATTGTGGGCAAGTCTTAGAAAAGAAATTATGGAGGCAAAAAGGATAGACACTCTCAAAGGAATCAAGTTAGGAAAATCTTCTTTTAACCCATTTGTTGTATGTGGATGATGTACACCTGTTTTGTCATGACTTATGTAGAGATGCAAGAAAATTAAAGGAAATTTTAGAATTGTATAATATAGTATTTGGGATGAAGATTAATATGCAAAAGTATTTCTTTTTAATGGGGTAGAACATGACTAGGTAGGGTTCCTTATGCATATATTTCATTTCTAGCATATAAATTTTCAAGTAGGCTTCAAGCATTTGGGTTTCTTTTTAAAGCCTAATGATTATGGGAAAAACGATTGGAAATGGCCATTTGAAAAGGTTGAAAAGAGAATTAATTTATAGTGCCATATATGGATTTCTTTGGGAGGTTCTGGTGGAATATGTTCTAAAAGCAATCCCAGTTTACTAACACTCAATGGCTTATATACCCAAAGGAGTATTGGAAAAAATAAGGAAGAAAAGTTTCAAATTTCTATGGCCTAGTAAGAGGGAAAAATATAGTATACCATTAGTTAAGTGGTAGGATATAGACAAACGAAAGGATGCAGGTGGATGGGGGCTAAATCACATACACCATTTTGGTAAGGCACTAACTACCAAGAGTTTATGGAGACTTTCAAAGGAGGAGCTATGGAACCATGTCATCATTCAAAAATACATTGATCCTAACATTGTTTAAGAATCGATAAAGAAACCAATAAGTCAATCCATAATGTTTATGGAGTATGGAAAGTTATTATGTTATCTTTTCCTCTAACGGGAAATTGATTAACTTGGAGGGTAATCAAGGAAGAAAAGGTTAGGTTGATCCCTGGGCGGGAAGTGGAGAAGCATACAAACTTCCAAAAAATATGATTGTCTCTCTCCAAATTTTCAATTTATCCTAGGTTGTTTTTCCATAACTCATAAATATGTGGAAGTAAGGCTGGAAAATTGTAAATATCCTAAGGTCAAAGGGAATGGAAGGTGAACAATGGGGGGCATGTATAGAAAAAATTAATGTAACTCATGTCAAAATCAAAGAAGTAGAGGATAAATTTGTTTAGTCCAAGAATCTAGCATTGGGGGTATACACTGCCTAGTTGGGGTATAAATCAATGTTTTTAACACAAAATCGAGGAGATGATCCATGGTGGTGGAAGCCCCTCATGTGGAAAATAAAGGCATTGTTGAAGTCGATGGTGTTTATATGATTGGCCATTATGAATAAATCTTTAACATGGGAAGTCCTACAAAAAAATACTAAAGCCCTAATAGATGCACCCTTTCCAAAATGGAGATAGAAACATAAATCACCTTTTAACATCTTGCACTTGTGCTTGCAAGGTTTGGGAAAATATGGATTCAATGACAAGAGGTGGGGTAGTTGGCGGGGTGAAACTGTTGCAGCGAGATTTAAGAACTAGCAACCAAAAAAAAAGAACTAAAGGAGTATAAATCACTTTCTTTGGTTATGTCTTGGGTTATATGGCTTGCCAGGAATGCAAACATCTCTAAATACATGTTCATTCATTCCTTTCAGTGTGCTTCTCAAATAAGAAATATATTTGAAACATAAGGCCACACCAAATATACAAGTTCAAAGACTACTAATTCATGATCCAATTAATAATATAGGAGCTTGGGGTTACTTTGATGGTGCTAGTCAGAGAACACAAGTAGTGTGTGGAGCAAATGGTATCATTTTCTAAACACACTCCCTAAGATTTAAAGCGGGTTTAGGAGGGGGTTCACATAATTTTGTTGAAATAATGCCTTTGAAGTTATTATTGTAGTTGGTAGTAGATAAAAGTGTGTTAAAGTTTCAAGTGCTTGGAAATTCCTTGGTGGTTAATAATTGGATGAATGGGAGATACAAGACAAGGAATCTGGTACTAAGTCATAACTTTAATTAACTAAAGAGAATGGTGTCATATTTTAATAACATCCCTTTATTTCATGTTTGCATAGAACCCAATGCAATGGTAGATCCCTTATCAAAGGAAAGCATTGAAAAAATTGTTAACAATTGGGTAGTTATAAAAATCAAGGATGGAACATACACTACTAAAGAAGCTTCCCAATACACAAGATTTGGATCTACCTACATAGTTATTCAAAATATCTAAATAGTCTTATACTTTATTAGTCCCTTCCATAGGCATAGAGGGACTATAGCGATCGATAATTCATTGACTACATATTAGTTTGTCCTTTGACCACAAATATTTGCATAATATCTATTGTTGGAGCTAGGGAACTAAAAACATTGATTTTTATATAATAAAAGGTGCCATATATGTACTGATCTGATTGGATAACAGATTGGAGGTATTATTGCCGGCTTCGCTATTCCCAATGTTTTATATGGTAACATATCCAAACTTTTTTATCGTATACAATATTTTTGAATCATATATTTTTCCTATGTATTGCTTGAAGGTGGATTAATGCTAGCATTAGTTCGAATGCTTGTCTTAGAATTTTATGCTAGTTGAATATATCCCAATGTTTTTATTTGTACTAATCATATTGAAATGTTTATATATCCAAGCTTTATAGTGATCTGTAATTCCAAAGTTTATAACGTCCTTGCCACATGTATTTGTATTGAAATGTATTGACACTTTTTTTGAGGTGCTTGAATAGGCATGGAAAATTAAATGTTTACATGACACGAGGTCCTCCAACAAGCCTGACAACTTAAATGTTTGAATAACGCAAGGTCCTTAGACAGCCTGACAACCTTAAATGTTTATCTAAATACGCTTCTCGAAGTACATTTTTCCTCGAAATTTTCCATACAATGTTGCAGTGATTTTGCACAATATTGTTATCCACCGCTAGTTGAATAGGAATTGTATGTTTCATCCTTCTTCTAGCCTTGCAATGCAATTTCATCATCGTTGAAGCTACATACATTGTTTACTGGTTCAGTGAGTGCTTCTTCTTCACTGGTTCGTTGGTTGCTACTTGTTGTTGTTTGGTTCACAATTCAACCTGTGCTTCTGCCTTTCATAGTTTCAGAGTAAGTTTCCATGCCATAGTTTCATTTTCTATTCGTTGTTTGTTGTTCAGTGTTTGCAGTTTGCAAGTAAGAATGTTTGCTTATTTCTACCGGCATGCTCGTCATATGTTTATGGTTCCTTCTGTGCTTCGGCTGCAGTTTCATAGTTGTTGGAGATACATATGTTGTTTATTGGTTCGGTGGTTGTTGCTTGTTTGCTGGTTCACTGGTTCATTGGTTCGTTGGTTGATGTTTGTGTTTGTTTGGCTCAAGTTTACGCTTTGGGGCCCTAGAGCTGCAATTGGGCCTGTTCGTGCTTTATCACTAGTTTGGTGCTTTCTGTTTTCTTTTGTTTGATTCAAATTTGCAGGGTTGGGGTCCTGTGCCGGTAGTTGGAGTTGTTTTTTTTTTTTTTTGGATTATTATTGTTTTTTGGGTGCTTTACGGTGTTCAACCCTTGCACCCACGAGTCGACATGCAGTTGTGTTATTTTCCCCATATGGCGAGGTCGATATATATTCTGCTATGAGATTTTTCTGGTGCTTCAGTGCTGACATGAAAGAAAATAGTTGCATGAAAAATAGTTCGAGAAGTACATGTGAAATTTCAATATCCGTTGTTTTTTTGTTAAAATAAAACATATGGAGGCTGCATTTATAATATATGTATGGTGAAATGTGCCCATATGACAATACATGTTCTTTGTCCTCTACACAGACTGTTGTGTCCACGATACAATTTGTCTTGTACTTGAGATATGATATGTACAACAAAGATTCCACAAAATTATATTTCCATGTCTGGAAGCATATCTGGGTAGTTTGCCACAGAAAACCAAAATCTTGTATCGTGGGAAAAACAGTCTGTGTAGAGGATAAAGAACATGTATTTCCATCGGTGGAAGCATATCTGGATAATTTTCCACGGAAAACCATAAATCGTTTAGCCACGACCATGCAATTTCGTAATATTTTGTGGCTTGTAATATATTTTGGGCAGGGAAAAAAAAACATATTTACAGCTATGGATGGAGAAGCGCAAAGGTTCATGTTTCTGCCTATCTTTTAAACTATTCGTTGAGTCTCTTTTACTGTATGTACATATTACTTGTTCTCCGGTGCATACCAACTTCCATTCATGTTCATTGTATTTTGTGTGTCCCCACATTCAAACAAACATAATAGCTGGAGAAAACGACGGAGTCTTAACTGCATCGGCTGAAGAGGAGATAGAAAGGTGCATGCTTGTACTGTTATTTCATATTGCATTGTTTTGTATTTCATTTATTGTTTGTATATGTCTATTTTATTGTATGTAGATGTTGTGTACCTTCCTACATGATAACTTATCTTCATTACATGTCTTCCTGCATACTAACCTACTTCATGTCCATTGTATTTTCACTGCATTGCTACATTTAAACAAACATAATGGTTGGAGAGGACGATGGACTCTTTGGCGGGAATGTAGACAAGGAATTACATAAGCAGATACCTATACTCTTATTTCATATGCCAGTGTTCATTTTTTCATTTACTGTATGTATATTTGTTGTGCTTGTTCTGTTGCTTTGCACCTCTTTTTTTATATTTATTTTTTCTTCTTTTCTTCCTTCAAATATAATATATTTCTGCGTATTCTCATGTGAATCGTATTCTGTTTGTTGTTACATTGGAATAAATAGACCCGTTTCTCTTTATTTTACATGTATGTATTCATACTAACTTGCCTTCATGTCCATTGCATATTCGACGTTTCTACCTTGGAAGAAACAGGTTGGTTGGGCAGGAAGATGAATTGTGTTGTGCAACAGCAGAGGGTTCTACGGTACAATCTTCGAAAAGGTATACCAACTGTGCTGGTAAATTAAATATAGAAACCAGGTGGGGGCATATAATATTAGACTAGAAAACAATGGCTTGGCAACAATGGGCCTTTCTACCCTCCCTATTTCTACTTTTTCCATTTTATATTATCTGTTTTGTTTTCTAATTGATCTGCTTAGTGGTCTTTCCGAAAATGGCTTGGTGCGTCGGTTGGCGGACTAACGGTTTCACATCTATGGTCGCGCTTCTACCTTATTCCATACTTACCCACTTTTTCGATTGCGGGTGTCGGGCTGGCAGGTTCAAGATTGCTCCCCTAGCTTCCGGGACTTCGTGATATACAGATTGGCCGTGGTGCCCCACCCTATTTACTGTTACACATTTTTCTAGTCAAAAAAATCAGATGCATACAATTTTACGCTTGTTTAGTCCTTCTGATGGACAATATACAATGCATATGCTTGTTTAGTCCTGATGTTCATCTGCACATGCTTGCATCAGAAAAAGTTGGACTAGTGACATGGCCATGAGTAGTCAGTCATCCCAGACATCAGTAGATTGACAAGGTCAAAGGTAAATATGCATACGCTCTGCTCTTAGTATGTTTACCAAAAACATATCCTAAGTTATTCATTCATCTATGGCATGGTGAATATGTTGATGTCATCTGCAATACATGTTTTGTAGTTCACAAGAGGTATCAACAAGTACAACCTAGACGCCGAACATAGCGCAGGTTCCGCAGACTAAGAGGTGTGGTTGCAAAAATCTGGCTCCATAGTTCATTGAAGCTATGCGTGTACTTGTAGATTTATGCCAGTGAAAGAAGAATACAAAAAAAAAAATGCACACTACCATTCACTTTAGTTTTCCTGTTCAAAAATTGTCACCAGGTCCAGAGTTGTAACACCCAAAGTACTATCAATAGAGGGCTTGAACAACCGTCGAATTGGACAAGTGTTCGTCTGGGACATAATGGTTGTCTATAGAACCTACTTGGACAAGGAAAACAAAACTAGATCCATTATGCGTGCTGACATGATAGAAAAGGAGGCCATGATGACAGTGACATTGACTGTTCCTACAAAACTTATCCAGAAACATGCAGAAAAGATATTGTCGGGTAATGGGATATCCATTAAAATTTTTAATATATTGCCCAAAACAGTATATGACCGTGGTGATTGTGATCGAATTATTTCGCTCAACGAAACAAGTATTGTGGAAAAAATTACCGATGTTTGTTTAGGATATCGTTTCGTCCCGAACATGACTATCAGCCAGTTTGCACAGAGCAATGATATTTACCCAATCAGAACCATTGGCGCAGTTGTCACATTGGTGAGAAAACTTAGCTCGCAACACATTCTCCATATAAAGGATGGAGAGTCGGACAACGATAAGGAAATGGTACCACTTTCCATATCCAGTTTTGTCCTTTACTTTTGCACAGGCATGTATCTCGGGTAAGTTTCACAAATATTGCATTGTTCCATGTTGCAACTACAATTGGTCGATACCTATTCAAATTTGTTTTCGTCAATGGAACAACAATTGCATAAAGGGCAGTTTCCACTTATGCTCTTCAAAAATATAACAAAGAAAAGGGATGTTAGAGAAATGATCTTTAGCACAACCCATGCAATGTTGTAACAGAGTTGCGAGCAGATATAGTACATGATCTGAAAAAACTAGCTATCTCTACAACTGTTGTGCGTATACATCCAAAAAATCATCCTCACTTTGCTTATACAAATAGCCTTCACCAACTTTATGCGGATTGTTTTATTTTATTTATTTATTTTTAAGGGGGGGGGGTGCAGTTGTGTATTATATTGTTCAATGTATTAATTCCTATGCTTGCGTTCTTAGGTTGAAGGTGTTTTGGTTGCAGCGAATGCGTACTCGATCCCCTTTGAACCTGTATGTGCGAAATGCAACTCTCCTTCTTCTACCTCCACTTTGATAAGTGATGATACGATTGATTGTCTGCGATGCAATGAAAAATGTCCA
>SNQJ01S0081487.1:20554-37924 GCA_010110895.2 Picea sitchensis
AGGGGGGGGGGGGTGCAGTTGTGTATTATATTGTTCAATGTATTAATTCCTATGCTTGCGTTCTCAGGTTGAAGGTGTTTTGGTTGCAGCGAATGCGTACTCGATCCCCTTTGAACCTGTATGTGCGAAATGCAACTCTCCTTCTTCTACCTCCACTTTGATAAGTGATGATACGATTGATTGTCTGCGATGCAATGAAAAATGTCCATATATATATGGACACTGCCTCAATGCTACCATCCGAACCATGGGCAACACAACCATGCATTGTACGGTTAGGCAACCTCTGTTACAAAATGTGCTTCCTAAGTTGGAAGAATTGTCGTATGAAACATATCTACAGAAAAAGGCAAGCAGTGTCTAAGCCCGGCAGCCCGAGAACCCGCGATCCAAAAAGTGGCTAAGTATGGAATGAAGGATCCATACATGCTCTATAAAATCTCATGTTCATACTTTATAAAAGTACATATTTAGTATGTATTTCTCATTTCTCGGAAAATTTCTAGGTGTGGAAGTTGGCAGATGCACGTGTTCAAATTCCATTTAACTTTATATCACCAGCCCGACCGATCGCTTCCCCGTTTAAAATTGTACAAACTTTTTTGTCTAATTAAATTGGACAATATCAATATTTAATATTAATAATTTAGTATTGAAAATAATGTTTTTAGATAATGTTAAATAGTTGATAGGGATTACTATCCGTAAACAATCACAATCTTGAGCCCGCCAACCCTGGAGTCCATCTGTTAATTTGTATATCGTGGAACTCCGAGTGTTGTTTGGAGGACATAGAACAATATAAGTTCAATGTTGAGCCAGCTAGCCCGCAGGTCTTCTTGTCAATTTGTATATCGTGGAATTTTGGATGCTATTTGTAGGGCACAGAACAATAGAGGCCCAATTTTGAGCTCACCAGCCCGAGAACCTGTGATCCAAAAAGTGGCTAAGTATGGAATGCAGGATCCGTACATATTCTATAAAATCTCATGTCCATACTTTACAGTACATATTTAGTATGTATTACTCATTTTTCGAAAAATTTCTAGGTACGGAAGTTGGCAGATTCACGCCTTCAGATTTCACTTACTTTTATATCACCAGCGCGATCGACCGCTTCCTCATTTCATATTGTACAAACTTTTTGGCTCGCAATTTTTCTGAATAGGCGAGTTATCGGATAGGTGGGTTCAATATTGATAATTTATGTAATTAAATTGTACAATATCAATATTTAATATTAATAATTTAGTATTTAAAAAACATTTTTTTTGATAATGTTAGATGGTTGATAGGGATGACCATCTGTAAACAATGGCAATCTTGAGCTCACCAGTCTTGGAGTCCGTCTATAAATTTGTCTATCGTGGAAGTCCGACTATTGTTTGGAGGACACAGAACAATAGAAGTGCAATGTTGAGCTACCTAGCCCGGCAAGTATGCTTGTCAATTTGTATATCACAGAACTCTGGATGCTGTTTGTAGGGAACATAACAATAGAGGCCCAATTTTGAGCCCTCCAGCCTGAGAAGTCGCGATCCAAAAAGTGGCTAAGTATGGAATGAGGGATCCGTACATGTTCTATAAAATCTCATGTCCATGGTTTATAAAAGTACATATTTAGTATGTATTACTCGTTTCCTCTGAGTGTTGTTTGCAAGACACGGAACAATAGAAGTGCAATGATGAGCCAACCGGTCCACAAGTTCACTTGTGAATTTGTATATTGTGGAAATCTGGGTGCTATTTGTAGGATACAAAGCAATAGAGGCCCAATTTTGAGCCCACTAGACCGAGAACCCACGATCCAAAAAGTGGCCATGTATGGAATGTGAGATCCGTACATGCTCTATAAAAATATCATGTCCATACTTTATAAGAGTACATACTTAGTATGTATTACTCGTTTTTTCGGAAAATTTCTAGGTGTGGAAGTTGGCGGATTCACGTCTTCAGATTTCACTTACTTTTATATCACCAACCCGACTGACCAATTCCCCATTTCATATTGTAATAAATGAATATAAACTGGCCCAAGTCCAATGGTGCTATCATATCAACACGAGGCCCTTAAAATTCAAATAGCCCACAAGTCTTCTTGTCAATTTATATATCATAGAACTCTGGGTGCTATTCGTAGGGCACAGAACAACAGAGGCCCAATTTTGAGCCCGCCAGCCTGAGAACCCGTGATCCAAAAAGTGGCTAAGTATGGAATGAGGGATATGTGCATGCTCTATAAAATCTCATGCCCATACTTTATAAAAGTACATATTTAGTATGTATTACTCGTTTCTTGGAAAATTTCTAGGTGCGGAACTTGACGGATACACATGTTCATATTTCCACCCACTTTTATATCACCAACCCAACTGAACTCTTCCCCGTTTCATAGTATACAAAAATTTTGGAACACAAGTTTCCGAATACATGGGGTTTTCTTTTAAATAAGATATTTAACATCCTTTAATAATTTTATGTAATTAAATTGTACAATATCAATATTTAATATTAATACTTTAGTATTGAAAATAATGTTTTTAGGTAGTGTTAGATAGTTGATAGGGATCACCATCCGTAAACAATCGCAATCTTGAGCCCGCCAGCCCTGGAGTTCATTTGTCAATTTGTATATCGCGGAACTCTGAGTGTTATTTAAAGGAAACGAAACAATAGAAGTGCAATGTTGAACCAGCCAGCCCACAAGTCCGCCTGTCAATTTGTATATCGCGGAACTCTTGGGTGCTATTTGTAGGACACAGAACAATAGAGGCCCAATTTTGAGCCTGCCAACTCGAGAACCCGCGATCCAAAAAGTGGCTAAGTATGGAATGCGGGATCCGTACATGCTCTATAAAATGTCATGTCCGTACTTTCTAAAAGTACATATTAAGTATGTATTACTCATTTTTTCGAAAAATTTCTTGGTGCAAAAGTTGGCGGATTCACGTCTTCAGATTTCAGTTACTTTTATATCACCAGCCCGACCAACCGCTTCCCCGTTTCATATTGTACAAACTTTTTTGTCTAATTAAATTGTACAATATCAATATTTAATATTAATAATTTAGTATTGAAAACAATGTTTTTAGATAATGTTAGATAGTTGATAGGGATTACCATCCGTAAATAATCCCAATCTTGAGGCCGACAACCTTGGAGTATGTCCGTCAATTTGTATATCGTGGAACTCTGAGAGCTGTTTGGAGGACACATAACAATAGGAGTGCAATGTTGAGCCAGCCAGCCCGCAGGTCCCCTTGTCAATTTGTATATCATGGAATTCTGGGTGCTATTTGTAAGCCACAAAACAATAGAGGCCCAATTTTGAACCCGCCACCTGAGAACCCACGATCCAAAAAGTGGCTACGTATGGAATGCAGGATCTGTACATGCTCTATAAAATCTCATGTCCATATTTTGTAGTACATATTTAGTACGTATTACTCATTTTCTGGAAAATTTCTAGGTGTGGAAGTTGGCGGATTCACGTCTTCAGATTTCACTTACTTTTATATCACCAGCCTGACCGACCGCTTCCCTGTTTCATATTGTACAAACCTGTTTGTCTAATTAAATTGTACAATATCAATATTTAATATTAATAATTTAGTATTGAAAATAATGTTTTTAGATAATGTTAAATAGTTAATAGGGATTACCATCCGTAAACAATCGCAATGTTGAGGCCGCCAACCCTGGAGTTCGTCTGTCAATTTGTATATCGCGGAATTCCGAGTGTTGTTTGTATGACATGAAACAATAGGAGTTCAATGTTGACCCAGCTAGCTCGCAAGACCACTTGTCAATTTGTATATCGTGGAATTCTAGGTGTTATTTGTAGGCCACAGAACAATAGACGCCCAATTTTGAGCCCGCTAGCCTGAGAACCCGCGATCCAAAAAGTGGCTAAGTATGGAATGTAGGATCCATACATGCTCTATAAAATCTCATGTTCATACTTTATAATACATATTTAGTACGTATTACTCATTTTTTCAGAAAATTTCTAGGTGCGGAAGTTGGCGGATTCACGTCTTCAGATTTCACTTACTTTTATATCACCAACCCGACCGACAACTTCCCCATTTCATATTGTACAAACTTTTTGGCTCGCGATTTTTCGAATAGGCGAGTTACCGGATAGGCGGGTTCAATATTGCGTGTCCATTGTTCTACTGCCTACAAACAACACCGTGACTTCCACGACCCACAAATTAGCAAACAAATTGAAATAAAATAATATATACTATGCGAAGTCTAATTGAACAATCATATGAACGAGAGGACATTAAAATTCAAATTCTTCGTTGTTATACTTGCGGTGAAGCTAACAGTACAAAAAATTTACTTAAACATCCAAAAAATGATTTTCTTGTAACTTTTCGATGCTTCTCTTATACAAACGGATCTTGGAAACTATAAACATTGCTCGATGTATCTATTCCTTGATTGAAGAACATGTTAACATGTTTAATGCACTCCATAGTTATTGTTAAGACCAATTCCCACTTCCGAAAATTGCCATCCTCTTTCTCTTTTCCCTTTGCTTTCCCTTTCTTTACTTACTAGTTTTTCGGAAATTATCTAGGTGCGGGATTTGGCGGGTTCACGTCTTCAGATTTCCATTGTTACTTTTATATCACCAGCCCGACCAACCGCTTCTCCATTTCATATTGAACAAAATTTTTGAATCGTGGGTTCTTGCATAGGCGGGTTTAACATTGCGTTTCCATTGTTCCGCCGCTTGCAACTAGCACCCGAACTTCTGCGATTTGCAAATTAGCAAACAAATTCCCCTGCATCTCGTGTGTTTTCGCTTTCTGTTTACTTGGTCCTTTTTCTGAATGTGTCATGATTTTATATACAGAACCCAAAGTTCAGCAATATACAAATTGCCCTCTCGACATTGTGCTTCTGATGTTCCTCTATGCACAAACAACACTCAAAATTCCGCGACATACAAATTGACAGCCGATATCTGTCACTGAGATGCAATATGAACATTGGCCCCTCACGTCTCCTGGGTATATCTTCTGCCCTTTTTTTTTGTAACTCGCCCGACCGCTTTCCATACTTGGGAATTTCTTGGAATCTATTTCGCGGGTAGGCGGGTGGACGAAATGTACAATGCTTCGTCACAATTCTCTATCATCGCTACCTTCGTACTTATTTCCAGATATGCAATAATTAATCTTTAATGCTAGTAGTTCATCTTGTAGGAACCGTTAAAATTGCCATTAATGTCTAGAAGGCCGAAGAAGATTTGTCATTACTACGAATTAAACCAAGATTTACAGAGAAGAGTGTTATCCTTTCCAAGTTTTCATTTCAAACATGAAAAAATCTGTTTTGTGCACCGACGGGTTGGCACCTTTAAGAAATCTCTAATTCTTAATCTCTCTTCGCTGTCACTGCGACCTTCACACTTTTTTCTAAATATGCAATTCGTGAGCTTTAATGGTAACAACTCATTCCGCACGAATCGTGGAGATTTCCATTGATCAACGAAAGGTTCAAGGAGATATTCCATTGATACACATAAAACCATAATTTGCGGAGGGTTATATTATCCGTCCCCAATTTTCATTTCAAACATCGTCTGGAGCAAACAAAAATTCTCGTTAACTTGTGGCAGGATTTCTGCCCACATACAATAAACACATTCGGGCATGATGGCCAGAGGTTCCACTATTCCAAGGCATATTCTTACTACTAATCTCCCTCCGCCCAGGAGAAAAAAAGGAGATGGTCCCTTGGTACACCGAGAGATATATTTCAAGCCAAAGAATTCCAAGGCAACCCTGCATGCTCAGAGAACTTGCCTAGTTGAATTGATGGCTGGTACAGAGGTTGATGTCATGGATTTCGAGCCGAAATAAGATGATCTGATGGGCGATGATACAACAATGGATGATGGCAATGCATAGAATTTTCCCACTCCTGCACCCAAATTGAAATCAACCATAATGGGCGGAATTTCCCGGCTCAGTGATGGCGGTCCTGACAACACCAAAAGGAGTTTTAGAAAAGAAACCGACGTTGAACGCAATAGCCGCTTTGCAGCTCGAAAGTAGGAATTCCAGAGGTCCAAATTAGTATGTTCTGGGCAGAAGAATTTAACTGTAAAGAAATGATATGTTGATGCTCCTAGAGATATATTTCAAGACAAAAAATTATGCACTTGAGTGACTACTGTCCTGTTCTCTGGATATACAATTAACATCTTCGAGAATCAGGACCAGAACTCTGACTGGTGCATGTCATATTTCTACTACATCTCCTTCCACCCAGAATGGACTAATTTGGGCCTTTGAAGTTGCAAGTGCAACATGTGTCCCTGAAGTTTTTTCGACTGTGCAGAGGTTGTTTCTAGTTGTTTCCTAACTTTCAGTTAAGGGCTATTCCATTTTCCCTGCAAATTTTTTCGTCTTCTTCCTCACGAGAAGCTTATGAAAACTATCAATTTTACCACAGGATGATTCATCAAGGAGAAAACTGCAAGGATCATGCATACTGCGGATCCCGTGCATGTGTTTGTGGCAGACACGTTCAATGTTTTGGCCCGAAGAACTGGGTCCAATTTCTAAGGATATATGTACAATACTCGGTGATTTTTTTTTTTTTTATTATTAAATGGATTTGCTATTAAAAAAATTTGCCTTGGATTCTTCGTTGCTGCTTCTTTTCTAGATTTAACGTCACGTCTGTTCTCATTGGCATGGTTTGGTGGTCTCATAGTTCTTCGATGTTATTTTTACTTAGGTAATTTTTTCTAAGATGGAACATTTAACAATTATATGACAATGTACTGTGTCAATACACCAGGCTTTTATGCAAACAAAAAATGGATTACACATAGTTTCAAACCAACGTTCAATTCTATTCATAATGCAGACATAGCATAGCAATACCAAAGTACAATGTTGCAGAAAAATCGCCATTCTTGTTTCTAGACATGCAATTATTAAGTTTTAATGCTAACAACCCATAATGAAAGAAGTTTAATACTTAAGTTAATATGTTACAGTCATGGAAGAAGGTATCGAGAACACACTTACACCCACACATTCCAATAAAATCTAATCTTCAACAAGGCATTTGCTGACAATTAGTAGAAAATGAAGTTTAATACTTAAGTTAATATGTTACAGTCATGGAAGAATGTATCAAGAACATACTTACACCCACAAGTTGCAATAAAATCTAATCTTCAACAAAGCATTTGCTGACAATTAGTAGAAAATGATGGTTTTGCAACAATGGGCCTTGTTTGAAACCAATTCGCGCTTACGAAAATTGCCCTCCGCCTTTCTATTTTCCCACTCTTTTATTCCCTGTAGTTTCTCTTCCTGGTTACTTAATCGTTTTTTTTTTTTCCGAAAATGCTTGATGCACAGGTTGGTGGATTCACGCGTTTTGACCGAGTGCTTCCCCTTTCTCTAAATTGGCCTTCTATTGCTCTGTGTCCTACAAGTAGTAGCCAGAGTTCTGCGATATACAAATTGACAGGTGGGCTTGTGCGCTGGCTGGCTCAACATTGCACTTCTGTTTTTCCGTGACCTCCAAACAACATTCGGAGCTCCGCGATATACAAATTGACACACGGACTCCATGGCTGGCAGGCTCAAGATTGTCATTGTTTACGGATGGAAAAGTGTTAAAACAAGCCACATACTACATTTGCGTCACATAAGCTATATTAAAGGACAAAGAATTTCCTCTATAGTTTCGTGTCTTACAAACAACACCCAGAGTTCCGCACTATATAAATTGACAGTCAGACTTGCGTGTTGGATGGCTAAAAAAATGAATCGGAGTTCCGCGATATACAAATTGACAGAGAAATCATACAACCAAGAACCAAGTAAACTTATAGATCATATTCCTAGTCGTTGTTTTCTATGCCCGCTACCTTCGCACTTCTTTCAAAGTATATATCTTGGCAGGAAAATGGGATATCTATTTCAGATGTGAATATATTGTCCCTTCTTTTCCGTCTTCTATACTTAGCCAATTATCCGTTTCTCTTTTCCCTGAACTTTATCTTTCTCGTCACTTATTCATTTTTTCGAAAATGTATGGATGCACGCGTGGGAGGACTTGCGGGTTCATGTTTTCACTCGTGCTCTTATATAGCGACACCGACTGACCGCTTCCCCATTCCATATCTAGACACTTCTCCGACCGCAGATTCCCGATAGGTGGGCTCTAGATTGGACTTCTATTGTTCCATGACCTATGAACAATACTGTCACTTCCGTGATATACAAATTTACAACCAGACTCAGATCATACTGTCTTCCATATTATGGTCTACCTATCATGCCCTCTTCTGTGGTATACATTTTACACTGAAAACTTTCGAGAAATACAATTTAATAGTTAGGTCCTCACGTCTTATATGGAACTATTGTCACCCCATTTTGAAGCCCGTCTGTCCGCTTTCCATACTTCGCCATTTCTTCGATTTTTTTTCGCGGATCGTTGATTTGGCGCGTTCAAGAAATATTGAGTTCCTAATCACTATTTCCTGTGCCCATGCCCTTTTGCAATTAAAAATTACCAATTATATATAAGATCTTATTTCTAGACATGGAATTAGCAAGCGTTAATTTCAAACATCATGGAATGTCATTTGCGTGTCGTCGGGTTGGTCCGTTCACAAAAAATTCAATCCTCACTTCCGAGAACGAGTCCGCCCGACCGTTTCCCTATTCCATACTTAGCCACTTTCCTAGAATTCTGTAAATATACAAATCGATCGCTGAACTGCCCCATCATGCTCTCTTCCATTTTACACGTTTTGCAATAAAAAATTCCGATACATAAAATTTGACCGTGGAACACTCGCCTCTCCTGAGTATCCCCATAACCCTATTTTGAATCCCGTCTGACCGTTTTTCAGACCTTTCCATTCGTTCCTTTCTCTCCCCCGTCACTATGACCTTCGTACTTGTCTATAATAAAAGAAAAAAAATTGTTTATATATATATATATCTTGCTTCTAAATATGCAATTACTGACATTTTATTCTAACAGCTCATCATGCAGGAACCGTATAGATTGTCATTGATGGGCGAAAGTCTCGAGGAGATCTCCTATTAATGCGCATTAAACCAAGATTTGCGGGGGGTTATATTATCCCTTCCGAGTGTTGATTTCAAAATCATGAAATGTCGTTCGTACGTCGTCACCTTGGCACGTTCACGAAACCTCCAATCCTTAATTGCTCTTCGTCGTACCCGCCACCTTCACATTTCTAAATATGCAACAAGTAAGCTTTACTGCTAACCGTTCATCATGCACCACCCATACAGATTGTCATTAATCATCGAAAGGTTCAAGGAGATTTCCCATTCATAAGCATTTAACAAATATTTAGCAGAGAGTTACATTATCGACTCTAAGTGTTCAATTCAACCATCGTCTGGAGCAAACCAACGTTCTCATAAACCTATGGAATCAAATCGACAACAATTCTGTGGAGATACAATGAACATCTTCGGGCACGAGGACTAGAAATTCCAGTGGTCCAAGGCATATTCTTATTACTCAACCTCTTCTGCAGAGAACCAAGTAATTTGGACCTCTGGGATTGCTCGTGCAGGTTGTGTCCCTGAGGTTTTTGACTGTAAGGACTTGGTCTCTTGGTGCGCCAATAAATTTATTTCAGACAAAAGAATTATTCCACTGTGGGACCACTCTTCTGTTTCTTTGTCACCTCAGGTCTTCTGCCAGATGTTAATATTTCTGGAGCCAACATTGATGCTCAGAGGAGAAGATTGCAAATAGTTCCTAGCAAAACATAATAACGGGTTGGACCTCTTGCCCCATTTATTGGAAGACCCGATTCGAGTTCCTGAAGATATCACAAGCTTGCAGGTTAGTTCATTTAGAAATCCATTCCGCGAAATTGCCTGGCTGTTTACAAGAATAACATGACAGGAGTCCACAACAACTGTTTCCTGGATGGCTCTTTATATTTTGTATTTCACAGTCAACAAACAAGCCATTTTTTATTGGGGCAAGTTAATTTCCCATGGAATCTGTTCCCAATTGTCAAGCTTTAAAAGGGAAAATAAATTTTATATGTTGTCCTACTTAGTTTTTGCGATAACACATTGTTGTTAGTTTCCAAAACTGTCTCTGTCCAAGAATGTCAACTAGGAATTCGACCCAGTAACATTCTGGTACTAGGCCTTGTGGAAGCACAAGACTTCCCACTATTTTTATGAGGTTTTTAATGGCTTCGTCTCTGTTTTAAAATTTTTGTTGTTAGGAGAAGATGCTCCCCGCATATCTGAACAGGCAACCAGTTTTTTAGACAGGAAGGGGACACTTGAACATTTGGATAATTACACTGTGATAAGAATTTCTGGCTCCACGAAAAAACCTTCTCTCCTTCCATGTCACATTACAGATAGAATGTTTGTTGCAGAAGTAACACGACAATACAACTACTGGTTGCATTTATTGCAAAAGAAGAGAAAAAAACAGTTCATTCCTCTACCTTGGAAAGTAGGGGAGTTTGTGTTGAAAAACGTCAACAAAATTGATGAATTTGCAGCGCATTCTAGCAACTTCAACCTGAGATATGCTGAAAGAATAAGAGGGTTCGACCTTGATAATATTTTTTGACAACGTTTACAAACACTTGGCCTCGACGATTGTTTTTTCAAAAAACACCTGCCCAAAAACAAAGACACTGGTGACAATGCTCCTACTTCTGATGTCGGTGACCTAGACACAGTGCAAAGCTGCACTAAATTGTACAGGCAACAGGGGAAAGGCCCCGGTGACAAGAGTGTTCAATCGACGAATAACACTCCAAAAAGTACAACATCTCGGAGCATCACTCCAATGGTTCACCACAACAACAAAGCAACTCAGAGTTCTTCAAACGGAGGAGGAGATAACGACCCTCCTCACTCTAAAATTGATATTTCTCACAAGCTTCTAGTAGACAAGAAGAGAAAAAATAAATGTGGGACAGGCGGAAGAGCCAGAAATTTAGAGTGAGAACATGGAACTTGACACTGATCTAGATAGCATGCTCTACTACCTTGATCATCCCAGAGATGCCATCTAGCATAGTCGTCCAATGGACATATCCGATATCGAAAATTTTGACGAAGATGAATCCTTTGTGTTCCAGAGCGTTGTTTTTGACAACCAGTCCAAAAAATTGATAATTAAGAAAAAAGATGTAAAAAATAAGAAAGGAAAATATTGTTCATAGGTTGACCTTGCCAACATGCGGCTGTCCCAAATCTGTCAACTTCACAAGGCTAGTGGAGATGCGCTTCATGATTCCATTGGAGGCATCGAGGCCGAGAGTGCCAGACTGAAGGACCGGGTCAAGGAATTGGAAGAGGCTTTGATTCCTATGCCATTTCTTCTCAATCCTTTGGCATTAGCCATGCCTACCACCCCTGCAGCCAACTTAAAAGGATCCTCCATCCTCCTCGCATCCCGTAGACGACATGTGGAGAATAATATCAAGTAAAGAATGGAACTGGTTATCGAGGCGTGGAAAACATCACAAACCATCACTTCCTTTGGAACCAGGGCACATAGTTTGCTCGAATATTTGCAGGCAGAGTTAAATGATTAAGAACATTTCTATTTAAACAAGGTCCTTCCTTTTGGCACCATTTTCAACAATATGACAGAAACAAAAAGAAGACAACAAGATCTTCCATCCAAAAACCGGATCGGTCAATTAAATGCATGCTGGAAAGAAAAAGTGAAGAACCTGCATCTCATTGTTCAGTCATGTGAACAAGCCATATCAAAGAAATATAAATTATTCACATGGTCGTGAAGAATCAATTTAGCCAGAAAGAGNGGACAGAAAAAGTGAAGAACCTGCATCTCATTGTTCAGTCATGTGAACAAGCCATATCAAAGAAATATAAATTATTCACATGGTCGTGAAGAATCAATTTAGCCAGAAAGAGAAACGACTTTCAAGACCTTGATTTAATCGCAAACTCCTTTCCCTTAACTAGGCAAGAGTTCGATAAACAGGCTGATATGTTTAAGGGGTTGTCTCTGGAAATTTTTTACATCATCCTTGAATATGATCAAGCTCACATCGACGACTAGCTAGTCAACTATTCAATATAGAATGAGGAAATTCATCAGGCTCTGTGTAATCTTTCTATCGACTTCTAGGAATTAGAAAATGATCTTTTCAACATAAAAATACGGAATGAGATCAACGTCGCCCCAATGAGAAGCTACATTGAAGAATGGCTCGAAAGGGAATTGAAGCAGGTCGCCGACGAAAGGCAACAAGCAGTTGCCAGGATTCCAGCAGCCGTCAACAACGTCAATGAAACGACAGCTGCAAGAAAATAGCAAAGGGGCTCATATGTACCCTCACTGTAAGTCTACTGATCGCATCCTGCTTTTTTTATCAACCCAGTTATTCCACTTTTTAAAATAGAAATGTGTAGCCAAACACTTATACCTTTCAATTTATTGTTTTTGCAGGTATTGCACTCTATCTTCTTTCTACAGTCCTGTTTCTTGTACATATTTCTCTTATGGTCCACGGGATTCCCAATCCCAGTCTATATGACAAACACATTGAAATTTCCATTAATATGTAACAGACTTTTATTTTTTTATATATTTCAAAATTTCTAGTTGTATGTAACAAACTTTTATTTTTTGACATATTTCAAATAAAACTGTTTTCTTATATCCTTCTTAAATTTATGTCCTCATACATTTTTATCTTTCAACAGTCTATATCACAAATGCATTTAAATTTTCAATTTTTTTCTTCCACTATGAACAAATTGTATTTTGTTATATACTTTCAAAAAAAAAATGGTGCTCTACATGCCAAGCGTCATTTACTGCATGGATACCACATGTGCTTCATGTTGCTTTCCACATCTTCATTGCAGTTTTCTATCTCTTCACGGGGTCTCACCTTAGCACTAACGGAATTTTATGCCCAATGTTCCGTGATATACATGTTGCACACAACATTTCCGTGATATACATTTTGCACCGAACACTTCCGTCATTTACAATTCAACCCCATTTTCCACAATTACCTTGCTCTGCGGGGTCGCGCCTTAGCGCTAACGAAATTTTATGCCCCATGTTCTGTGATATACATGTTGCACACAACATTTCCGTGATACACATTTTGCACCGAACACTTCCGTCATTTACAATTCGACCCCATTTTCCACAATCTACCTTGTAACCTCCTTGGCAGGGACTACACTGCCACACAACCTTGTTTTAGCTTGTTAAAGAATCCTTTTCTTGTTTTATGTTTAATTATGTCTATGGAGTTAAGGTATAAACTCAACAAATTTCTTAACATATGATATATTGGCATTTCATGTAGAAACCAGTTTTGGTTGTTTGAAAGTTTGCAAAGGACCAATAATCTAGTAAATAAATGTGATTTTCTAATTTTTTAAAGTAAGATTACATGAATAAGACAAAGATTCACTTGGAGTGTCTGCATCCCTCATATTTTAGATGATAAAATAAATCTCATGCATCCTTTTTGAATGCTATAAGAATTTGTTATATGTAATTTAATTTCAACTCGAATAAAATTATGATTTTTTTTTTTAATGTTTAGACCTAGGCTTGGACCTACATATTAATGCATTATGGGATTCATTACAAGTCATCCCCTCTTAGAAATGATTTGACCTTGAAGCATGCAAAATATGGATGTTGTTGTCAAAATATCTTATTATTCCAAGATGTGTATTCATCCAATGACTGTTTCCTCTTTATGAAATGCTCTGTCATGGTTTTGGCTTGAGGATACAAGACAATGATTTAGAAGCTTCTAACAAAATTGTTGAATTACAAGAGGATCAATCCATCCTAGGTCATTGTTTTTTGAGATTGTTTGTCGATAGGACACCTAAATGGAACTTCTTGGTTGATGACTAATTAGTTTTGAAATTGGGGCTCCTCATAATGTAAACTTTATTTAGGGTATTGTCGATGTTGATAATTTGAGTAGTCACTGTGAAGACTATTGTGATTAGGATGGACGATATACCTATATTTTTTAAACAACAATTTGTGTAATAAAACCTTCATTATATATTTGTGTTGTTTTTCCCGACAACAATTTTTCATTCAAACTTTGATTTCAATTTCTATTTAATTCGTAAAGGTTGTTTTATCTATATTTTTCACTTCTAAAAACATTATTGATTCAATTAGGTCAATCAATGTCTTTGGAATTGATATTTGTTTTTTATTTGATCATTTATCTTCCATTATCAAGGTTTGATTTTATTTTCAAAGGTGATCAATTTCCTTATCCTCGTCTGGTAATACCTTGCCAAATTTTTGTTAAGATATTGTTGTTTCCGCTGTGATTCCTAATATTTTGTTATTTCATGTTTTAAGCCATCAACTTCAGGAGTGAGGAGCTTGATTTCACTATACAAATGAGCTTTTCTAAAGGATTTCTTAGAAAAATTACTCTTTTGTTTTTGTCACATTCCTTGATTTATGGGATTTACAAAAAAAGATCAAAGCAAACATTGGCCAATTCATCGACAATGCACTAGTCTTTCTATCCAACCACATAAGCAATCAATTGCAAAATCTTTTATATACTTCTAGGTTATCAAAATTTATCTATTTCATCCTCTAATAGATACATGTCAAAATAATTTTTTTATTACTTTGACCCATATTTTGATTCATATTTTATTTTGACCATCAAACAATTGATGTTTTTTTCATTGGTGCCATGGTTACTATTAGTCTAGCCTAAAATTTTCACTTTATTTTTTTTGGATCCAACCAATTTTATAGTGTAATTTATTTATCAATCTCACAAGGATTGATGATTGGAGGTGAAAGCATATTCATGTTGGACCTATGAATGGATCACTCAAGTCAAGAAAATATTTTGTTCAAGTGATTTTCTAAGTTAAACTATTGAAGGGAAAAAATCCAAAAAATAACTAAGTACAAAGACATTGAGAAAAGAGTCTTTGTTCGATGCCCTTGCTCATGGAATGTAGGTGTCTATGCTCATTGAGTCAAATAATGAATCATATATATAATTATTGAGCAAAGGGTAAAAACCATCATCGAGCAAAAGGGATGCAACTATTGAGTGAAGAAAAATTGAATGTTGCAAAAATCAACTAAGCATTAGCACCATGAAAAGGTGACATACTTGATCCTTTTTCTTGTTGATTTCAAAATTATAGTGCTTGATGTGTTGGATGGAAGGCCAAAGAAGGATTCATCAAGGAAAGGGTATGGGAAATGCACCGAGCAAAGACATAGTAATGGAGCGAGCACACAAAGTGGTAGACATCAAGCATATGGGACATGCAAGATGTTAAGAAAATGATTAGAGAATATGAAAACATGTTGAGTGTTAGTAAACCTAGTAAAGGGATATTGGTTGGAGCTAGTTCTTTCCAGTAAGAGAAACATATTGTTGGTTGTGGAGCCTGATTATCTTCCTGATTCAAAGATCTTTTTTTTCAGCCGTGTTTATACCCCATGGAGACTTTACACCCCAGAAGAATGTACACTCATCCACGCAGGGGAGTGCAGGGGGGGTTACCCTCCCTGCAGGGTCCGGGGGCAAACAAGCCCCCGGAGGAAAAATTGCCTTGTAAATGTATATTGTAATTTCATTGTAAATCTGGACCGTTCATTATAAGGTCGCATATCTAACGATAGAAGTTATGTTAGGGTTTTTTTCCCTAGAAGGCAACCCTCTTTTATGAGGGAAATGTATTGCGGCTAGGGATCATAACAAATATTGTATTATGAGTTAGGAGACTGTGAGAGAAAGAAGAGGAAGTTACAACGGGTTTGTTGTAGGTTGTATCCCTTCATTTGTTGGATAATAATAAAGGAGGACCTGACAATTTATCTGGTGGATGTAGCTCACACTGGGTGAACCACGTATATCTATGTCTCTATTGTATTGTGTATCTTATGTGTTTTATTTCCGCATTTGATTTATTTTATTGTTTCGTGATCCTGTTTTTCTAACAATTGGTATCAAAGGGAAAGGTAACTCACATGAAAAGAGGGTTCTTGGTTCGAGTGGGAGCAATGGCGGAAGATGGAAAGTTTAGGGTCAAGAAATTTAACAGCTAATACTACCAGTTATGGAAGATGCAGATGGAAGATTATTTATATTAGAAGGATCTATTCCTACCACTTGGAAGAATAGCAAAGAAGCCGACAGCTATGAAGAACGAAGAATGGGAGATTCTTGACATAAAGGATCTAGGAATGATACGGCTGAGCATGGCAGCGTCGATGGCTTTCAATATTTCGAAAGAAAAGACAATGGAGGATTTGATGGATTCATTGGCTAAATTGTATGAAAAAACCTTGACGTCCAATAAGGTATTTCTAATGAAGAGATTATTTAATATGAAGATGTCAGAAGGTGGGTCTGTTGCAGATCATTTAAATGAATTTAATACAATTACTAATCAACTAAGTTTTGTAAAAGTGGACTTTGATGATGAGGTCAGGGATCTTCTAATCTTATGCTCATTGCCAGAAAGATGGAACGGCTTGGTCATGGATGTAAGTAAGTATGTCTCTGGTTCAAATACTTTAAAATTTGATGATGTTGTTGGTGTTATCATTAGTGAGGAAATGTGACGAAAAAGCACAGGTGAGACATTAGGTAATGCATTGAACATGGAGAACAGGGGAAGACAAAAGGATAGAGGAAAGGGCTCAGGGAACCGCGAGAATTCTAGGAAGGGAAGATCCAAATCCAGACTTGGAAAGATAGAGTGCTAGAATTTTGGGAAGAAAGGACATCTAAAGAAAGATAACAGAACTCCAAAGAAACAAAGAGATGGACAACAGGAGAAAAATTAGGAAGCAAATGTAACAGATGATGTGTTACAAGATGCTTTGATTCTTTCTATAGATATTATTTCGGAGTCTTGGGTGGTATATTCAGGGGCTTTATTTCATGCCACACCCCATAGGAAACATTTTCTAGATTATGTTCAAAGTGATTTTGGACAGGTTCATTTGGGTGATGATGCACCATGCAAAATTGTTGGAATGGGAAAGGTAAAAATAAAACAAAGCAATGGAAACCAATGGTTGTTGAAAGAGGAAAGACATGTTCTAGATCTAAGGAAAAATATAATTTCAACAAGATAGTTGGCAAGTGAAGGTTGTATATCCATATTTATAGATAAGGTGTGGAAGGTCACCAAAGGATCATTGGTGATAGAAAAAGGAGATAAGGTAGGTACATTGTATTTATGTACTGGTAATATTGACTATTATATCTCTTTAGCTTCTACAGGAGTGGATACAACACCGTGGAATCATAGGCTTGGACACATGAGT
>SNQJ01S0081488.1:0-20307 GCA_010110895.2 Picea sitchensis
GAGGATGTGGATGCTACATTATACAGGTAGATTATTGGATCATTGATGTATTTGATGAATACACAACCAGATATATGTTTTGTTGTGAACACCCCGAGTCAATACATGGTTGACCGTAGATGTATTCACCTGATTGCAGTAAAACATGTGATGAGATACCTTAAAGGCATAGTGGATTATGGGATCAAGTATGTTGCAGATAGTGAGATCATTCTACTTGGATATTCGAATGGAGATTGGGCTAGTAGTGTTGAAAATTGGAAAAGTACATTGGGATATTGTTTCACTTTGGGATCCTATGTAATTTCATGGATCAATAAGAAGCAGTCATGTGTAGAAATCAGCATGGATGAGGTAGAGTATGTAAAATAGTGTGCAACAAGTCATGAAGCAATCTGACTTCACAAATTGTTGACTGGATTATTAGATATAGCGATGGAGGTGACTTGTATCTTGTGTGACAACTAGAGTTGTAAAAAGTTGTCAGAGAACCCGTTGTTTCATTATAGGTCGAAGAATATCGAAATCAAGTATCACTATATTAGGGATATGGTGTAGAAGGGATCATTGAGGCTACAATATGTGGCTAGCAATGAGAAAGTTGCGGAAGTGATGACAAATCTGTTGTCAATGATGAAGTTTGAGTACTTCAGGGACAAGCTTGGTGTAGTCCCTCTTCAGAGGGAGTGATGGCTTCAGATGTTATCGCAGGGTAGTGGATTTCATGATAACATGTTGTATCTACTGGAGAGATACCCACTGGACCTGGATGCATGCTGAAGAGATAAGGTACATATTTTATCACAGGGTACTGAATGTCATGCATAAGATATCCGCGTTTTCTGTGGGAAACTGGATAGTCTCATGATGACATGTTGTAGCTATTGGAGAGCTACCCACTGACCCTGGATGCATGCTGTGAAGTCACTATGGATTTTCTGTTATGTATAGATTCGTGTGTCCTAAATTCAATGGTCATGAGCTCGTGTGGATGGCAACAATGTTAGAGTGTGTGAAAAATAGAATACCTTCCTCATTAAGAGGCAGTGTTGAGATTTTATGTAATTTTAGAAGTTATTCCTAAGTGTAATTGTATTGATTATTTGTAAGTGTAATTGTGAAAGGTTTTATTCATAAGTCATATATTTTAGGTCTTTTAGAGTATAAATAGAGGTTATATCAAGTCATTTTGATCACTCATTTGAATATAACTAGATTAGTACACACTTATCTAGGAGGATATTCTTGGTTCCTGTCTAGGTCTCTTTGGTTTTGATTTCATGAAAGAGCATGGTATCACATAGTGCATGTTGGAGGAATCTATATTGAGGAATGTTTGCAGGGTTTTTCTCCCCTTTGAGGGTTTCTTTGAGTTGTGATCATTTTTCATATTAAATAATAATAATAATAATAATAATAATAATAATATATATGTATATATATATTGTTGGAACAAATGTTGGAAATTTCTTAACTCAGCGTCTTTCTCCAAAATTTATGTTAGTTACACCACTTAGTTTCAGAACCTTGTCGCCTGGCGTAAGCTTGTGTAACCATTAAGCCCTTGCACCATTCGACACAATCTTTCTGCCACAATAAAAACTCTAAATTTATCGCCATTTTCGCCGAACTTTTCTACCGTTAAGATCTCAAAGCTTTAAAAAGTTTCCCAAGGTCTCTCGTTTTGTCCTACTTCGCATTCCTTCATTGTGAAGAGTGTCAGTTATACAATCAAACTATAAGTTTTTCTCTTTCCATATATAATTTTAAAATTATTTTATATAATTTTAAAATTAATATTTTATTTTAAAGTTTAAAAAAATATAGTTTAAGCCAAGCCCTTTGTATTATTGAGTCCACTACCCTTCATGTCTCAATTTTAAAACTATCCACCGTAAGATACACACATGCCAATTCACAAGACATGCACACAAGAATCCAAGGAGAGGTTTCACCTGGGGATCAAAGAAACGTGACATTTGTCCGAGTGTTAAGTCGCATGGAGGAGGGACTCACAAGAAGACTCGAAAGGGGTGCACTACATGCCCATGAATCGCAAGAATAATAATATATTTAAAAGCCACGTTCTATTTTGGGGATTTGGCTGACATAGGGTTTTAAATAACCACTTCTCCGTTTCCCCGAAACCGGAAAGCCCAAAATAGGGACTCCAGTCATATGCATCATTCGAAGAAGTGATTTTGGATGCTGGAAAGTTCTCATCTGTTGCTCATTTTGGTAATTGATTAGACCTTCACTTCAAATTGGTCTGTGTAGATTTCTTCATGGATAGAACTATTGTCAGGGAAATAAATTCGGGATTGAAATAACAATGATGGATAGGCTCAATGCTAAGGATTGGAGTTTGGTTTGTAAAACGCTAAATCTAGCACAACAAGACATTATTTATTCCATAGTTCAAGTCATAAATCGACACACAAGTCGTCACACAATCCACAAGTCAAGCAAATCTCAGTGCAAATGTCGAGCACCATACCTTTCTACTCCCCATCGATAAGTTATATGAGCATTTGCATTTACAAAGCCTCGAGTCAAGCCTCAGGCTCAAGTCATGAATCAAACAACTCGTTCAAGCCACGAGTTAATATACAAAGAACCAGGTCACATGCAAGAAGGGCCACGAAGAGCAACTACGCAGAGGAGGAAACCACACATCGGAGGGAAAATAAAATCGTGCATGTTTCAGGTTATTTTCAGTTGCAAGGTTTGAAGTGTCTTGCGCCCAACAAATTGACAGTAAAATCGATTATTTGATGTCCAAGTTCCCAACAACCCTTCCAGCTACCAAATCGAACTAGCATCAAACACCAAATGCCAAGGAAGACGTTAAATCCACAATTAACAAGTCACTCCAGAGTTGAGCATAATCGACAACAACTATCAGAATTCAAAACATTTATTGGTTATCTCCTCAAAAGGGACAAGGCTATTGTCTGTCAGTTTTGACAAATTAGAAAACTATTTCCTGAAGTTGATGCTGTAATCAGCCTCCAAGTCCACCTTTATTGGAAACAGAGTAGATGGACCACTCAACACTTACCAGCTCGGCTCTAGATCAGATGGAGATTTCCTAAAGATAAGGAACCTGTGTCCCTTAATATCCACCACTACAACTCATGCACATGGAGAAGGATCTAATGCATTTACTATTATAGACAGTTCGCTAGAATTTAGGGATTATCTATGCTTTTAACAGAATTTAGTTTGAATTACTGTTGTGATTAGTTAAAGACAATTAATAATTAGTTCACTTTCATTTAGGTGTTAGAAAAAGAATCCTACAATGAGGATTCAAACTCTTGGAGACATAGGAGTTATATAAAATGATCATCCATTGCAAAAAGAAAAGAGGCATGGGAGTGGTACTCCTGGGACTGTAATCTTTTTCTTTCATGTTTAATAAAAGAGTTCAGAGCCATTTTTTATCTACAACAATGATTCTTGTGATGTTGGTTACCGATTTTGTCTATTACTCTGTTGTCATGCTATTCCATTCACTTTTCTTCCTGATTTGTAACATGTGTTTGTAATGGAATTCATCCATCTATTAGATGCTTTATTGAAGGACAGGTTATAGGTTGTTTCTTGTAGAGATCTGAAGGTTCAGAATTCATCCTTTGCTAGATGCTCTGTCCCAACCATCTCTTTCCACTGATTTATCCTTGGAATTCACTCATTGCTAAGTGATCCTTGCATTTTGATATGTTTTCTCTCTATTGTGCTACCATACTTTTATAAATCCTTCTCTCTATAATCATCTTCTACCTCGCCTCTTTTCTATGGATTTCCATTTCCAAAACACTCTTATTATTTTCTTGATCATTTGACTCCATGCCCAATGGACTACCTCCCGGTCCAACCCACCAACCCTAAAAGCCAAAAACTTTCTGTTACCCATAGATCTACTCAATGTTAAGCTTATTGAATATCCTATCGTGACATATATTCGAGAGATCCCTCTCGGGTTGGAAGGGGCAGCTTCCAATCAAAAGTGGTTCGAGTTTATCTCGGAATTTACTTGCATGCAACCCAAGTCAAGTTCCGAGTGATAAAGTATTATTTCATTTAAAATGTGCTAAGGCTTGGTTCTACTACAGCCTAGAACCAACTCTTGCGAAAACATTTTCTGGTGTCGTTGCTGCTGACGGAGGAATGAAGTGATATTCCTCGGGATATGAAAAAAAATTCAGATCTATCTCTTGATGGTGAACTAGGGATATGCATTCAATTGGTTGTGATCATTCACCTGGCGACTCCTTGGTTCAAATACCCTACATGATTCACTGGCAACTCCAATGGTCTCAAAATGTCGAATTCGTTCATTGCTTGGATTGTTGCAAGGTTTGCTCCTCTAGACTTTACAAATGTTTATGGTTTTCCCAACACCATTCTAGACATTAAAATTTGGGAAGATGTCCTTCCTAAATTTGGAGAATATGTGGACAACAATCCTGCTCAACACTTGTTTGAATTCCACAAGATCATGGATGAATTAAATGTACATCATGAAGATGTCCTCATGAAATTGTTTATGTTTTCATTGGAAAGAGATGCTAGACTCTGGTATAAATATTTATCCCATTCCAGTATTCCTTCATTGAAATATTTTCACATACTTTTTCATCAACATTGTAAAAGAATTTATTCAGCTGAAATACTTTTTAAAGATTGTTGTAATATAAATTCATAAGACAAAAAGATCAAACACATCTTCTTGAAGAGGAGGAAGGAATAACAGAAATTTCTCAATTCAATGGAGATAATCAGTATGAAGAAGAGTTGGTTGATAAAGAAGCAGGATATGATAGCTCTTGTGATCATATTCAAGAAGAAGATACTCATCATCATGGTTAACCTGCAGAAGATAAAGAAAAGAATAGTTGCTTGATCCAAAAATTACACAGGCCACCTCCTCCTTTAACAAAAGAAGAGATAGATCTTCTCCTGAACAATTATGTTGCAGCCCCTACTTACACGGATCTGCAGCATCCACATAGTCTTGAATATTTGAGTGAAACTTCTCCTATTATCAATGCAAATATGATTTTAAATGATGACATCCATGAAACTATACAGGAAGTCAGTGAACCTATTTATGATGATGATTATTTTCCAGGAGATCAGCTTGTAGACTCTATTTTGTTTCATGAAAAAGATGTGGTTGTCATGTTTAAAAATTCTGAAGAATGTTTGGTGTTCGCAAATGATTTAAATTTTGATGTGGAGGAGTATAAATATGAGATAAAAAGCATGCCAGAGAAAGGATCATAGTTTCTCATGATTGATACCCCGAGTATTTTTCTGATTGATAACACTTCATATTTATCTGTTGCACCCAAATATGATGTGTACACTGATGATTATAAGATAATTTCCTTGGAACAGTTTGCCGCAGGTTTTTCACAGAGGAAGCATGGTCTTCAACCAGAATTTTGTCGTCTTCACGAGCATACCAGATCAGATGATCTTGAGAACAATGATGCAGAACAAAGAATCTTGGAGGAAATTTGTTATTTACCTCAGGACCATGCATTTTTTATGATTCTTTTGCTGACCTTTTAGATTCATTAAATGGAGGAGTATGCCATGTCATGGATATTTTGTCACATGAATCAAAGAAAAGTTTGAACATTCATGATCAACAGCATGTCAGATGGGAGTTATCAGTTTCCTTTTTCAGCCTGCTGAAAGAAATTGTGAGCATATTTCAAATAAGTAGACAGTTATTAGATTGGCTTCACTGGCATTTTTGTATCATTTGATTCAATGGGATTTTTTCAATAATTAGAGTAGGTGATGTATATAAATAAGCTTGACTTTGAGCATTAGAGTACAACAATGGTTTTCAGTATGTTTCCAGTTCAGTTTGGCATCCAGTACAGTTTTGATTTAAGGCATTACGACTCCATAGCCCAATGAATGCTAAGCGGTTTTTGTTTCGGAAAGGCGCAATCAAAGTGACATGGTTCATATTTTGATAAGGATGATTGTAGTTCACCCAATGGATGGAGCCACGTGGTCTACTGTTCTTGGTGCTTTATAGGAAAGCACCATCCCTAGATGGAGCCTATATTGGAACAAATGTTGGAAATTTATTAACTCAGTGTCTTTCTCCAAAATTTATGTTAGTTACACCACTTAGTTTCATAACTTTGTCTCCTGGCGTAAGCTTGTGTAACCATTAATCTCTTGCACCATTCGACGCAATCTTTCTACCACAGTAAAAACTCTAAATCTACCACCATTTTCGTCGAACTTTTCTACCGTCAAGATCTCACAGCCTTAAAAAGTTTCCCAAGGTCTCTCGTTTTGTCCTACTTCGCATTCCTTCATTGTGAAGAGTGTTAGTTATACAATCAAACTATAATTTTTGCTCTTTCATATATTATTTTAAAATTAATATTTTATTTTAAATTTTAAAAGCATATAGTTTAAGCCAAGCCCTTTGCATTGTTGAGTCCACTACCCTTCACGTCCTGATCTTCAAACTATCCACCGTAAGCTACACGCATGCCAAGTCACAAGACACGCACACAAGACTCCAAGGAGAGGTTTCACATGGGGATCAAAGAAACACACCATTTGTCTGAGCGTTAAGTCGCATGGAGGAGGGACTCACAAGAAGACCCAAAAGGGGTGCGCTACACACCTAGAAATCGCAAGAATAATATTATATGTAAAAGTCGAGTTCTATTTCATGGATTTAGCCAACGTAGGGTTTTAAATAACCACTTCTTTGTTTCCTCGAAACCCGAAAGCCCGAAATCGGGACTCCATTCATACACATCATTCACATAAGTGGTTTTGGACGCTGGAAAGTTATCATCTGTTGCTCATTTTGGTAATCGATTGGACCTTCAATTCAAATCGGTCTGTGTATATTTCTTCATGGATAGAACTACTATTAGGGAAAGAAATTTGGGATCTAAATTAGAATGATGTATAGGCTCAATGCTAAGGATTGGAGTGTGGTTTGTAAAACTCTAAATCTATCGCAACAAGCCATTAGTTATGCCACAGTTCAAGTCATAAATCAACACACAAGTTAGCCCACAAGACACAATTCAACAAAGCCTAGCACAAACACCAAGCACCATACCTTTCTACTCCTCATCGATAATTTATATGAGCATTTGCATTTACAAAGCCTCGAGTCAAGCCTCAGGCTCAAGTCACGAATCAAACAACTTGTTTAAGCCATGAGTTAATATAAAAAGAACCAGGCCGCATGCAAAAAGGGCCATGAAGAGAAACTACGCAGAGGAGGGAACCACACATCAGAGGGAAAATAAAACCGTGCATGTTTTAGGTTGTTTTTAGCTGCAAGGTTTGAAGTGTCTTGCACCCAACAAATTGATAGTAAAATCGATTATTTGATGTCCAGGTTCCCAACAACCCTTCCAGATACCAAATCGAACTAGCATCAAACACCAAATGCCAAGGAAGCCATGAAATCCATAGTTCACAAGTCACTCTAGAGCTGAGCAGAATCGACAACAACTATCAAAATTTGAAACATTTATTGGTCATCTCCTCAAAAGGGACAAGGCTGTTGTCTGTCATTTTTGACGAATTAGAAAACTATTTCCTGAAGTGGATGCTGTAATCAGCCTCCAGTCCCACCTTTATTGGAAACAGAGTAGATGGACAGCTCAACACTTACCAGCTCGACTCCAGATCAGATGGATATTTTCTAAAGATAAGGAACATGTGTCCCTTAATAGCCACCACTATAACTCATGCGTATCGAGGAGGATCTAATGCATTTACTGTTGTAGACAGTTCGCTAGAATTTAGGGATTATTTGTTCTTTTAATAGAAGTTAGTTTGAATTACTTTTGTGATTAGTTAAAGATAGTCAATAATTAGTTCACTTTCAGTTAGGTGTTTGGAAAAGAATCCTACGATGAGGATTCAACCTCCTGGAGACAGAGGAGTTATATAAAATGATTATCCATTGCAAAAATAAAAGAGGCACAAGAGTGGTACTTCTGGGACTGTAATCTTTTTCTTTCATGTTTTTTTTTTTTTTTAAAAGGTAGGTCCTGTTATATTAAAGTTGTAGAATTACATAGTTCAGTTGATCTTTCAGCTGTCCCACCTGTAGAGGAAACCGAGACAATTGGTCGAGCCATGCCGCTTATAAAAAACAAAATTCCAAGCTACCATCCTGCCCAAAGGAAACTAGGATGCATGGCCACCTTTACACCAAGTATTGTCTTTACTATGCTAGCAGTAGCATTACTACAAGCTAACTGAGCTATATTTCTAGTATGCAACAAAAGAAAAGAGTTTCTAATTGTGAGCATGTAAAAAAACTTTTAGCCAGTGTTCTTATCCTCACCTCCATTCTTTCCTCGCTTGATTAGAATTGCGTAGACCTGTGCGCAAGTGGGGCATTGGCATCTTGGGGATGCACTGGAGTAGGAAGCGTAGATCATATCAAGGCATTGATTTATGTGGATGGCCCTGAATATCTGGTCGTCCACCATGTTGTGGATGTCAAAAATTACTCTGGATGAAGGAGTGGTGGCTAGTCGGCCTCATCCTTTCGTTCTTTTACATTTCCACCCAGGTGCTCTATCTACCTATTTCACTGCGTGACTACCTCAGGAAGTTCGCTGGTCATGAATTCCTCTCTGTTTCCTTCCATTCCTTTATGGAATTATTCCTCCACGAAGAAAGTTGTGAATTCCTCAACTAGAGCATCCCTGGGACTGTGCACTATTCTTGGAGAAGGGGTTACTGTATCCTTCCCGAAATAGGCGGGGGGATTCCAATTGTCCGGGACCGTGAAGAGAAGATTCTCTTTGTAGATTTGGGTGGATTCATCTGGCACAATCTCCTCAACATATGCCATGGGAGGCATTCCCATTCTCCTGGACTTCCTAGTTTTCCTCCTGCTAGCTAGAGCAAATGCTTTTTCAAAATTCTTCTTCCGCTTCTGGCATGAATCGACTACGTACCATGCCGCGCCTCTGCGAGGCCACCCGCTTGCTCATGGCATTCTTAGAAGTAAAGCTCTGTCCCTACTCTACTAAGGCTCAGCCTTTGGCTCTGCAAACTTCGAATGCATCACAAATCCTCCAAGGCAGTTGATAAGGACGAAGGTGATATCTTTGGCCATTAAGGTTGTGGTCTTAATGCGTTGATCGCCTGTCCTGCTCGCTCGAGTGAGAGGCCTCACCGTTTGATGTCCGTTGCCTGGGTTCACTCCCATTGATTTATGGTGAGGATATGAGAGTCAGTGGCCAACATTTATGGCACCACCTAACACTAAGCCACGTGTCCTTCCCTCTCCACGTGGCACCCCATCTAGGGGTTGGAGATCATTATTAGCTAGAGCTTAACACTACTCTGATATGTCTAAATATTTAGAGCTATGTGCTTCCCAGTAAATATGTTCGGTATCCTTTGTTACTCCTTCATTTTCTAGATAATCCACTACCCTGTTGGCCTCTCTTTTCACATGAGAAGGTATGATGTTGAGGTTGGCTCTGATGAGGCCCTTAAATTCCTCTAGCAGCCCAGATAGTCTCCAGCAGGGTGAGATTTTTTGCAGATTTTTCCTGTGGAGGATTTTGGTGATTAGTTGGATGACAATTTGCAAGTACCCCTCCACGATGAGCTGGTGGCTATGTCAAGCAATTGCTACTTGGAGACCTTGCAGAAGGCCCATTAACTCCACTGTGTTGTTTGTTGTTTCCCCCAAATACCCCGCTACTAGGATGAGGATCTCTCCTCTGGAGTTTCTGAGTGTTTCTCTGTAGTCATCTGGTCCCGGGTTTCCTTTGGAAGCCCCATCGAAATTAATTTTTATGAACTCTACAGGAGGAGGGGTCCAGGTGGTTGGGATTTTGTTTTGACGATTAGGTGTATTGATCATCAGTTTATTGATCAAGCTGGGCTACCAGCTTTGGAGAATGCATTGTTCTTCTGGGCTGCAGTTTAGGTCCTCTGATTTCCAGTGTTTGCTTCTAACTATTTCCTTGACAAGTGTGATGATTTTTTCCCAAGTTAAATCTGGTGTGGAGTCTTTGGAGTGGAAGATTCTTTTGTTTCATTCCTTCTAGATCTGCCAGAGAATAAAACCAAGGAGGAGTTGCCATATGTAATTCAGTAAAGGATTGTTGAAAGTGGTCGAGTCCCAGTTTTCAATCATGCCACTAATACTTCTTTTGTTTTGATTGGATCAGTGCATCATTTGGGCTCCTTGGTCCCAAATCGACTGGTTGTAGTGACATCTGTTGAAAAGATGCTCTTCGGTTTCCTCTTGTTGTTGGCATAAGACGCATATTGAGGTCCCAATGAAGCCTCTTTTTATAAGGTTGTCCCAGGTTAGGACTCTGTTGTGTGCAATCAGTCAGAGGAAGGTGGACACCTTGGGCCAGAGTGATAGGTTCCAAACCTTGTTCCATATGTTTTCCTTTTCCTGGTTTTGGCAATTTCCTTGTAGGTAGTAGGCTTATTTGACTGAGAAGTTACCAATTGTGGAGTGCTCCCATATAAGAATATACGAGCCTTCTTTTTGGGGTATTTTCTGGTGACTTTCATAGTGTTGCCAAGCTTGCAAGTCAAGGTTCTCTGGGACCCCTAGTTCCTGGTTAGAGGTCTTCCAGTGCCGCCATTTCAGTCTTTTCTCCTCGGGTTTCCAGAGATCCTTCACTCTTTGGGGAGTGTCTTGGTTTAGATATTGTTTGAGGGGCGTTAGCTCTTCCAGTTCATTTAGAGGTTTGAGTTGCTGCCACAAGTCTTGCCAAAACATAGAACTTTCTCCATTTCGCACCTCCCAAAAGGCATGATCTTGTATCAGGTCTCTGTTTTTCCATGCAGTGTTCCAAATCTTAGATCCTTGTATTCTGGTATTGTGTCTGATGATTTGGTTGGCCTGCATGGAGGGAGCATATTTCTGCCTCCATATTTTTTCCCATAAGGCATTTGGTGTTTTCAACCACCTCCACCACATTTTGGCTCCCATTACTTGATTGAGCTTTCCCGGATCTTGGAGTCCCAGACCTCCCATGCGTTTTGGCGTGTAGATCTTATCCCATCCTACTAGCACCCACTTCTTGTTAGGTTGAAGGCCTTGCTAGAGTAAGTTTCGCTAGAGATTCCTTATAGCTCTGATGATTTTCTTGGGGGCGGCTAGAGCAGTGAAAAGGTAGGTGGGAAGGGTTTGAAGGAAGGGTTTGAAGGACTGATTTGAGAAGGACCAATCTGGCTGCAATGTTTAGCATTCGGAAGGTCCAGTTGTTCATTTTGTTGGAGATGGAAAGGAGGAGGCTATCCCAGGATATGGATTTTTCTGCCGCTCCTGTTAGAGGAATGCCTAGGTAGTTGGACGGAAGGGAGCTCTTGGGTATTCCTAGGAGTTTGGAGATATGAAGTTGGACTGCTACTGGTGTATTGAAGAAGAAGAGTTTGGATTTTTCTAGATTAAGCGTCATGCCTGATGCTTCTATGAAATCCAAAAGGATGGAGTTGATATTATTTGCCTCTCTTGCCGTTGGGGAGTTCATGAGTAGGGTGTCATCGACAAATTGGCTGTGTGAGGGTGTCGGTTGGATATTGTGCAGAGGCAAGCCTTTGAGAGATCCTTCTTGTACCGTTGTCTTAATGGAGCATCCCAGGCCTTCCGCCATGAGCACAAACAAAAAGGGTGATAAGGGATCCCCTTGTCTAATGCCTCTAGAGGGTGAGAAGGGTCGAGAAGGGACTCCATTGACGAGGATGGAAAAGGAGGCCGAGGAGGTGAGGTTTAAGATCCAATTCACCCAATGTTGATCAAAACCAAAAGAATTTAAAGTGGCCTGAAGGTATTGCCAACTGGATCTATCAAAAGCTTTTGAAAGATCAAGTTTTATTAGCATACCTGGAGTTTTTTTCGACTTAAGAGAATGGATGACCTCATGAGCTAGAATAATGATGTCCATGATTTGTCTTCCCTCTACATATCCTTCTTGTTCTTTGGATATTACGAAGGGAAGAATTGGCTTCAGGTGATTCGCAACCAACTTTGTAATGATTTTGCAGATTACATTGCATAGAGCAATGGGCCTGAACTACTTGGGATTTGTGACCCATTCTTCTTTTGGAATTAGGGTGAGAAAGGTGGCATTGAGGGATGGGAGGACTTGGCCTGAAGTCCGTGATTCCTCTACTATCTCCCAAACCTCTTTCCTTACTATGTCCCAATAGTGATGGAAGAAGTCAGTGGTAAATCCATCTAGGCCTGGGGCCTTCCCTGGGGGCATATCTTTTGTTTCTTGGTCCACCTCCTCCTGCGTGATATGTTTCATTAAAGCTGCATTTTGTTCTGGGGTCACTAATGAAGGTATGTGACTGGTTACTCGATTGATGGTTTCTTCCCTGTCTACCCTGGTTTCCATTAGGAGGTCGTGGTAGTACCTATTGAGCTCTGTCTCTATTTGGGTATGTTCTTTGATCGAGTTTCCATGTCCATCCTCTAGATGTGTGATTATGTTGATGTGTCGGCGGTGTATCATGGTCCTGTGGAAGAATTTTGTGTTATTTTCCCTCTCTTTGAGCCATTGTACTCTAGACTTTTGTCTCCATAATATTTCCTCTTTATTTTTCCTTTCTTCTGGTTGTGCTTGTAGCTGTTCTTCCTCTTTCATTAGTTCAGCAGTTCAAGTCCCTGAGATGAAATTTTTTTGTATCTCCATTAAGTTGTTCTCTATTTCCTGCATGCTTTGGAATATGTTTCCGAAGGTATTATTATTCCATTGCTTTAGCGATTGCTTGAAGTTTTTGATACGTTGATGGAATTTGTACATACTTGTACCATGATCTATTTCCGCCTGAGCCCACCATGTTTTCGCAAGCTGATGGAAGTCTGGGTGTGTGAGCCAGAAATTTTCAAACCAAAAGGGTTTATGTTTGGGTATTGCCTCTGTTTCTAGGTGGAAGGCTATTGGCCAGTGGTCTGAGCCAGCTTTGGGGAGAATGAGACTTTCCATACAAAGGTCCTTTTCAATTAGTTCTTCAGCTACAAGGAAGTGGTCCAGGTGGCAGGCTACATGTTGGTTTTCTGATCTGTGGTTGGACCAAGTGAAAGTACCATTGTTGTTTTCTATATCTACTAACTTTAGATGTTCTATGAGGGTTTTGAACTTACCACTGTCTTGTTCCAGCCTTTTTCTCCCACCTTTTTTTCCCTCCAGCAACAGGATCATGTTGAAGTCACCTCCAATGATGCAGTTAGGTGTGGTCAACAAAGATTTGATAAGAACTAGCCTCTCCATGAATTTGTCTTTTTCCTGTTGACTTTGGGGTCCATAGATGTTGGTGATAGTCCCCTCCTGATTCGAACCGTTGACCTCAAGGTGGGTTGTTATGGTGCCTATTATGGAGAAGGATATGCTAAGAGTAGTGGTGTTCGGGTTCCATAATATAGCTATACCCCCTGAGGCCCCTGAGGAGTCTATTTGAACAAAGTCACATCCCCTCCAGATCCGTTGGAAGATGATTTCAGCTTCTACTCCTACACATTTTGTTTCCTATATCATTAGGATATCTGGGTTTTTTGTCTTTATGCAGTCTCAGAGGATCCTTTGTTTGGATATTCCATTGAGTCCTCTAATGTTCTAGGTGATGATGTTCATCATAATGAGGGTCGTGTTGGGTGGAGGTATCCCTCTGAGAGATTATGGATCTGTCCTGAGTTGATCATATGATTGCCTGCCTCCTTGATTAGTTTATGCACCGTTTTGCATCCCCTTCTTTTTTTCTCTCATGGTATTTTTTTTGAGCTTGAGCCTGGGTCTGTTGTTATGCCCAAGCGTGTCGTGGATCCTGCAGTTGAGTCGAGAAAAACCTTGTGTACCTTTCGGAGTTTCTCTTCAGGGAGGCCTTGCCGATTCTTTTGGTTGAGGGATTCCTCAAGTTTTTCTAGGTCAATGCCTGCTAGATCTCGATCGTCCACCTGCATTAAGATGTCTCCGTATCTATCTCCTTTATCTTATGGGTATGTTTCCCAGTTTGTGCTAGAGGAGGAAGGGGATTGGTTCTGTCCTTTGCTTTGTTGTGGCTCTTTGTGTGGATCTTGGATTTCTTCATCTTCCGGTAGCTGGTTCAATATCTTGTATGAGTTTTTGGTCGACATCTTGGGCTTGGGGTCTGGTATCTACTTCCTGGTAGGGTTTTTCTTTCTAGCCGTGACAGTGGTGAAGCCATCTTTCTGTGTGGTATCATTGGCTTTGGTGGCTTGCTTATTTAGAGGGAAGTCTCTGAACAGGTGGCCATGTTCATGACATTTTCTGTAGCAGAAAGGGATATGTTTGTAGTCCAGTGTTTGTTGCCAGTCTTTATCCTGATATTGTAGAGTTACCACCCTTGGTAGAGCCTTAGATATATTCATATAAACACATATTCGGGCATATGAAGTATATTTCCTTTGATTTGTGTCTTCTGAAGCTTTGACATAGTGACCCATTGTGTTTCCTATTCCCATGAGAATCTCCTCCAGCCAGAACTCCTGCGGCAAGGAATAGAGGTGGATCTAGACTGGTGCCATTATAAAGTCCTCCTTTTATGGACTGAAGCGTTCTGTCCAGAATCTTAGGAATAACCCTGATGAGTTGTAGAAGTATGGGCCATTCTCAAAGATTCGGTCTCAGTCTTATGGGTTGTACAGGATAATTGTGAAGAAGCCTTTGGAGCTGATTTGAACCTCATAATCACCTTTGGGGTTCCACCAATGCTTAATCCATCTGTTCATGTCCCATTCGGATGACCACAATCCCAGAAATTTGCCAATGAGGGCATGCTCTCGCATGAACTAGGTGTGTTCACCCACTCGTGTTGAGCTTATTAGGTATCACGGGGGTTTTTCCGTTTGTGGGATGCATTTGCCAGGCTCCCACCCACGAGGTGCTTTTGGATGAGACGTGCTAGCTTCCATCTCCATTTCCTTGTTGAGTCCTTGTTCTCTGGTAAGGATCTATTCGCGCATCTGCAGTGGCAGCTCAAAATATGGTCATTTTTCTCTTGTGCCCAATCGATCGTTGGTCGTAATATTGTTGTATGAGGGGGGTTTCCCCCCCTCTTCTGTGTTCATCCTGACGGATCAGACCGGAAGACTATCGATGCTTGATCTTGGCAGGTGGTTTGCTACGGAGTGAGTTAGTTCGGTCATGCAGCGAGTCGCGTTGAGCTTGGATCTAGGGTTTTCCAAAGCCACCATTATGACCTTTTTTCTTTCATGTTTAGTAAAAGAGTGCAAAGCCATTTTTGTTCTACATCAGAGATTTTTGTGATGTTGGTTACAGAGTTTGTCTATTACTCTATTTTCATTCTATTCCATTCACTTTTCTTCCTAATTTGTAACATGTTTTTCTAATGGAATTCATTTGTCTGTTAGATGCTCTATTGTAGGACAGGTTATAGGTTGTTTCTTGCAGAGATATGAAGGTTCAAAATTAATCCTTTGCTATATGCTCTGTCCCAACCATCTCTTTCCACTAATTTATGCTTGGAATTCAATCATTGCTAAGCGCTCCTTTCACTTTGATATGTTTTCTCTCTATTCTTCCGCCATACTTTTATAAATCCTTCTCTTTGTAATTAAATTCTACTTCACCTTTGTTCCATGGATTTCCATTGCCAAAACACTCTTATTATTTGCTTGATCATTTGACTCCATGCCCAATGGACTAACTCCTGGTCCAACCCACCAACCCTAAAAGACAAAAACGTTTTGTTATCCATAGATCTACTCACTATTAAGCTTATTGAATATCCTATCGTGACATATATTCGAGAGATCCCTCTCGGGTTGGAAGGGGAAACTTCCAATCAAAATTGGTTTGAAGTTATCTCGGAATTTACTTGCATGCAACCCAAGTCAAGTTTTGAGTGATAACTTATTATTTCATTTAAAATGTGCTAATGCTTGGCTCTATTACAGCCTAGAACCAACTCTTGTGACAACATTTTCTAGCGTTGTTTCCGTTGACAGAAGAACGAAGTGATATTCCCTGGGATATGACAAAAATTTCAGATCTATCTCTTAATGGTGAACAAGGGATAGGCATTCAATTGGATATGATCATTCACCTGGTGACTCCTTGGTTTGAAGTCTCTACATGATTCACTGGAAACTCCACCAGTCTCAAAATGTCGAATTCATTTGCTGCTCGGATTGCTGCAAGGTTTTCTCCTCTGGACTTTACAAATGTTTATGGTTTTCCCAACACTGTTCCAGACATTAAAATTTGGGAAGATTGCCTTCCTAAATTTGGAGAATATGAAGACGACAATCCTGCTCAACACTTGTTTGAATTCCACAAGCTCATGGATGAATTAAATGTACATCATGAAGATGTCCTCATGAAACTGTTTATGTTTTCATTGGAAAGAGATGATAGACTCTAGTATAAATATTTATATCATTCCAATATTTCTTCATTGAAATATTTTCAAATACGTTTTCATCAACATTGTAAAAGAATTTATTCAACTAAAATACGTTTTGAAGATTGTTGCAATATAAATTCATAAGACAAAAATATCAAACAGATCTTCTTGAAGAGGAGGAAGGAATAACAAAAATTTCTCAAGTCGATGAAGATAATCAGTATGAAGAAGAGTTGGCCGATAAAGAGGCAGGATATGATAGCTCTTGTGATCATATTCAAGAAGAAGATATTCAACATCATGTTCAACCTGCAGAAGAGAAAGAAAAGAATAGTTTCTTGATCCAAAAATTACACAGACCACCTCCTCCTATAACAGAAGAAGAGAAGATGCGGTTGTCATGTTTAACAATCCTGAAGAATGTTTGGTGTTCGCGAATGATTTAGATTTTGATGTGGAGGAGTATAAATATGATATAGAAAGCATGCCAGAGAAAGGATCAGATTTTCTCACTGTTGATACCTTGAGTATTTTTCTGATTGATAACATTTCATATTTATTTGCTGCACCCAAATATGATGTGTACACCGATGATTATAAGATCATTTCCTTGGAACAGTTTGCTGCAGGTTTTTCACAGAGGAAGGATGGTCTTCATCCAAAATTCAGTCATCTTCACAAGCATACCAAATCAAATGATCTTGAGCACAATGATGGAGAACAAAGAATCCTGGAGGAAATTTGTTGTTTACCTCTGGACCATGCATTTTTTTATGATTTTTTTGCTAACCTTTTAGATTCATTAAATGGAGGAGTATGCCATGTCATGGATATTTTGTCACAAGAATTGAAGAAAAGTTTGAAAATTCATGATCAACAACATGTCAGATGGGAGTTATGAGTTTCCTTTTTCAGCCTGCTCAAAGAAAGTGTGAGCGGATTTCAAATAAGTAGAAAATTATTGGATTGGCTTCACTAACATTTTTGTATCATTTGATTCAGTGGGAATTTTTCAGTAATTAGAGTAGGTGATGTATATAAATAATCTTGACTTTGAGCATTAGAGTACAACAATGGTTTCCAGTATGTTTCCAGTTCAGTTTGGCATCCAGTACAGTTTTGATTTAAGGCATTACGACTCCATAGCCTAATGAATGCTAAGCGGATTTTTTTTTCAGAAAGGTGCACGCAAAGTTACAGAGTTCAGAGTTTGATAAGGACGATTGCAATTTTCCCAACGGATGGAGCCACGTGGTCTACTGTTCTTGGCACTTTATAGGAAAGTCCCATCCCTAGATGGAGCCTATGTTGGAACAAATGTTGAAAATTTCTTAACTCAATTTCTTTCTCCAAAATTTAAGTTGGTTATGCCACTTAGTTTCATAACCTTATCACTTGGCGTAAGCTTGTGTAACCATTAAGCCCTTGCGCCATTCAGCCCAATCTTTCTGTCGTAGTAAAAACACTAAATCTATCACCATTTTTGCCGAACTTTTCTATCATCAAGATCTCAAAGATTTAAAAAGTTTCCCAAGGTCTCTCATTTTGTCCTACTTCACATTCCTTCATTGTGAAGAGTGTCATTTATACAATCAAACTATAATTTTTGCTCTTTCATATATTATTTTAAAATTATTTTATATAATTTTAAAATTAATATTTTATTTTAAATTTTAAAAACATATAGTTCAAGCCAAGCCCTTTGCATTGTTGATTCTAGTATCCTTCATGTCTCGATCTTCAAACTATCCACCGTAAGCTACACACATGCCAAGTCACAATACATGCACACAAGACTCCAAGGAGAGGTTTCATGTGGGGATCAAAGAAATATGTCATTTGTATGAGCGTTAAGTCGCATGGAGGAGGGACTCACGAGAAGACCTGAAAGGGGTGCGCTACATGCCCAAAAATTGCAAGAATAATATTATATGTAAAATCTAAGTTCTATTTCAGGGATTTAACTGACGTAGGGTTTTAAATAACCACTTCTTCGTTTCCTCAAAACCTGAAAGCCCAAAATCGGGACTCCATTCATACGCATCATTCGCAGAAGTGGCTTTGGATGCTAGAAAGTTCTCATCTATTGCTCATTTTGGTAATTGATTGGACCTTCACTTCAAATCGGTCTATGTAGATTTCTTCATGGATAGAACTACTATTAGGGAAAGAAATTCGGGATCTAAATTACAATGATGGAAAGGCTCAATGCTAAGGATTGGAGTGTGGTTTGTAAAACTCTAAATCTAGCGCAACAAGCCATTAGTTATGCCACAGTTCAAGTCATAAATTGACACACAAATCGGCACACAAGCCACAAGTCAAGCAAATCCTAGCGCAAACGCCGAGCACCATACCTTTCTACTCCTCATCGATAAGTTATATGAGCATTTTCATTTACAAAGCCCCGAGTCAGGCCTCAGGCTCAAGTCACGAATCAAACAAATTGATCAATCCATGAGTTAATATAAAAATCACCAGGCCGCATGCAAGAAGGGCCATGAAGAGAAACTACGCAGAGGAGGGAACCACACATCAGAGGGAAAATAAAATTGTGCATGTTCCAGGTTGTTTTCAGCTGTAAGGTTTGAATTGTCTTGTGCCCAGCAAATTGATAGTAAAATCGATTATTTGATGTCCGGGTTCCCAACAACCCTTCCAGTTACCAAATCGAACTAGCATCAAACACCAAATGCCAAGGAAGCCGTGAAATCTATAGTTTACAACTCACTCCAGAGCTGGGCAGAATCAACAACAACTATTAGAATTTGAAACATTTATTGGTTATCTCCTCAAAAGGGACAAGGTTGTTTTTTGTCATTTTTGTTGAATTAGAAAACTGTTTTCTGAAGTGGGTGTTGTAATTAGCCTCCAAGCGCACCTTTATTGGAAACAGAGTAGATGGAAAACTCAACACTTACCAGCTCGGATCCAGATCATATGGAGATTTCCTAAAGATAAGGAACATGTGTCTCTTAATAGCCACCACTACAACTCATGTGTATGGAGGAGGATCTAATGCATTTACTGTCGTAGACAGTTCACTGAAATTTAGGGATTATTTTCACTTTTAATAGAAGCTAGTTCGAATTACTATTGTGATTAGTTAAATACAGTTGATAATTAGTTCACTTTTAGTTAGGTGTTAGAAAAAGAATACTACGATGAGGATTCAACCTCCTGGAGATAGAGGAGTTATATAAAATGATCATCCATTGCAAAAAGAAAAGAGGCACGGGAGTGGTACTCCTGGGACTGTAATATTTTTCTTTCATGTTTAATAAAAGAGTGTAGAGCCATTTTTTATATACAATACATATTCTTGTGATGTTTGTTATAGGGCTTGTCTATTACTCAGTTGTCATTCTATTCCATTCACTTTTCTTCATGATTTGTAACATGTGCTTGTAATGGAATTCATCTGTATGTTAGATTCTCTATTGCAGAACAGGTTATAGGTTGTTTCTTGTAGAGATATGAAGATTCAGAATTCATCCTTTTCTAGATGCTCTATCCCAACCATCTCTTTCCACTGATTTATGCTTGGAATTCATTCATTGCTAAGTTATCCTTGCATTTTGATATGTTTTCTCTCTATTATGTCGCCATACTTTTATAAATCCTTATCTCTGTAATCAACTTCTACCTTACCTCTGTTCCATGGATTTCCATTGCCAAAACACTCTTATTATTTGCTTTATCATTTGACTCCATGCCCAATTGTTAGCGATATTTCTTGTAAAGGGGATAGAATGCAAAAGAATGGGTTAAAAACCCACTTGTCCTAAGTTTTGGATGATAATGCGCCCGTGGTAAGTAACGAGCAAGTCCGAGCGGCAGCGATTTGCGCGCCCGGATCAACGGCGCATATTGGATTCCGGACCCCCCATGCCTTTCTACCTTTAAGCG
>SNQJ01S0081488.1:35436-55973 GCA_010110895.2 Picea sitchensis
TAATATGCAAAATGTAAAATGTTTGACGATATTTTTACAAAAATATTGAAATTTCTAAGGATTTTCTATAGTTTCTATAAAATTTTGGTGATTTTTAAGGTAAAATAATTTTATTCTTGTTGGGTTTTCATAAGAGATGATATCGTGTATGTTGTCGCAAGAATTAGTTCTAGGTTGTAATAGATACAAGACTTAGCACATTTTAAATGAAATAATAAGTTATCACTTGAAACTTGACTTGGGTTGCATGCAAGTAAATTCTCATATAACCTCAAACCACTTTTGATTGGAAGCTTCCGCTTCCAACCCGATAGGGATCTCTCGAATATATGTCATGATAAGATATTCAATAAGCTTAATAGTGAGCAGATCTGTGGGTAACATAAAGTTTTGGACTTTTAGGGTTGGTGGGTTGGACCGAGAGGTAGTCCATTGGGCATGGAGTCAAATGATAAAGAAAATAATAAGAGTGTTTTGGCAATAGAAATCCATGGAACAGAGGCAAGGTAGAAGCTGATTACAGAGATAAGGATTTATAAAAGTATGTCGACAAAATAGAGAGAAAACATATCAAAATGCAACGAGAACTTAGCAATGAATGAATTCCAAGCATAAATTAGTGGAAAGAGATGGTTGGGATAGAGCATCTAGAAAAGGATGAATTCTGAACCTTCATATCTCTGCAAGAAACAACCTATAAACTGTTTTGAAATAGAGCATCTAACATACAGATGAATTCCATTACAATCACATGCTACAAATCATGAAGAAAAGCGAATGGAATAGAATGACAACTGAGTAATAGACAAGCCCTATAACAAACATCACAAGAATATGTGTTGTATATAAAAAATGGCTCTGCACTCTTTTATTAAACATGAAAGAAAAAGATTACAGTCCCGGGAGTACCACTCCCGTGCCTCTTTTCTTTTTGCAATGGATGATCATTTTATATAACTCCTCTATCTCCAGGAGGTTGAATCCTCATCGTAGTATTCTTTTTCTAACACCTAACTAAAATTGAACTAATTATCAACCGTATTTAACTAATCACAATAGTAATTCGAACTAGATTATATTAAAAGTGCAAATAATCCCTAAATTTCAGTGAACTGTCTACAACAGTAAATGCATTAGATCCTCCACCATACACATGAGTTGTAGTGGTGGCTATTAATAGACACATGTTCCTTATCTTTAGGAAATCTCCATATGATCTGGATCCGAGATGGTAAGTGTTGAGTTGTCCATCTACTCTGTTTCCAATAAAGGTGCGCTTGGAGGCTAATTACAACACTCACTTCAGAAAATAGTTTTCTAATTCAACAAAAATGACAGACAACAACCTTGTCCCTTTTGAGGAGATAACCAATAAATGTTTCAAATTCTGATAGTTGTTGTCGATTCTGCTCAGCTCTGGAGTGACTTGTGAACTATAGATTTCACGGCTTCCTTGGCATTTGGTGTTTGATGCTAGTTTGATTTGGTAACTGGAAGGGTTTTTGGGAACCTGGACATCAAATAATCGATTTTACTGTCAATTTGCTAGGCACAAGACAATTCAAACCTTACAGCTGAAAACAACTTGGAACATGCATAATTTTATTTTCCCTCCGATGTGTGGTTCCCTCCTCTGCGTAGTTTATCTTCGTGGCCCTTCTTTCATGTGGCCTGGTGCTTTTTATATTAACTCATGGCTTGATCAATTTGTTTGATTCGTGACTTGAGCCTGAGGCCTGACTCGAGGCTTTGTAAAAGAAAATTCTCATATAACTTATCGATGAGGAGTAGAAAGGTATGGTGCTCGACATTTGCGCTAGGCTTTGCTTGACTTGTGGCTTGTGTACCGATTTGTGTGTCGATTTATGACTTGAACTGTGGCATAACTAATGGCTTGTTGTGCTAGATTTAGAGTTTTACAAACCACACTCCAATCCTTAGCATTGATCCTGTCCATCATTGTAATTTAGATCCCGAATTTCTTTCCCTAATAGTAGTTCTATCCATGAAGAAATCTACCCAGACCGATTTGAAGTGAAGGTCCAATCAATTACCAAAATGAGAAACAGATGAGAACTTTCTAGCGTCCAAAGCCACTTATGCAAATGATGCATATGAATGGAGTCCCGATTTTGGGATTTCAGGTTTTGAGGAAATGAATAAGTGGTTATTTAAAACCCTACGTCGGTTAAATCCCTGAAATAGAACTTAGATTTTACATATAATATTATTCTTGCAATTTTTGGGCATGTAGCGCACCCCTTTCAGGTCTTCCGTGAGTCCCTCCTCCATGCGACTTAACGCTCAGAAAAATGACATATTTCTTTGATCCCCACATGAAACCTCTCCTTGGAGTCTTGTGTGCATGTCTTGTGACTTGGCATGTGTGTAGCTTACGATGGATAGTTTGAAGATCGAGACATGAAGGATACTAGAATCAACAATGCAAAGGGCTTGGCTTAAACTATATGTTTTTAAAATTTAAAATAAAATATTAATTTTAAAATTATATAAAATAATTTTAAAATAATATATGAAAGAGAAAAAATTATAGTTTGATTGTATAAATGACACTCTTCACAATGAAGGAATGCGAAGTAGGAAAAAATGAGAGACCTTGGGAAAATTTTTAAAGCTTTGAGATCTTGACGATAGAAAAGTTCGGCAAAAATGGCGATAGATTTAGTGTTTTTACTACGACAGAAAGATTGGGCTGAATGGCGCAAGGGCTTAGTGGTTACACAAGCTTACGCCAAGCAACAAGGTTATGAAACTAAGTGGCATAACCAACATAAATTTTGGAGAAAGACACTGAGTTAAGAAATTTCCAACATTTGTTCCAACATAGGCTCCATCTAGGGATGGTACTTTCCTGTAAAGTGCCAAGAACAGTAGACCATGTGGCTCCATCCATTGGGAAAATTGAAATCGTCCTTATCAAACTCTGAACTCTGTAACTTTGCTTGCACCTTTCTGAAAAAAAACCCGCTTAGCATTCATTAGGCTATGGAGTCGTAATGCCTTAAATCAAAACCATACTAGATGCCAAACTGAACTGGAAACATACTGGAAACCATTGTTGTACTCTAATGCTCAAAGTCAAGCTTATTTATATACATCACCTACTCTAATTACTGAAAAATTCCCACTGAATCAAATGATACAAAAATGCCAGTGAAGCCAATCCAATAATTGTCTACTTATTTGAAATCCGCTCACACTTTCTTTGAGCAGGCTGAAAAAGGAAACTCATAACTCCCATCTGACATGTTGTTGATCATGAATGTTCAAACTTTTCTTCAATTCTTGTGACAAAATATCCATGACATGGCATACTCCTCCATTTAATGAATCTAAAAGGTTAGCAAAAAGATCATAAAAAAATGCATGGTCCGGAGGTAAACAACAAATTTCCTCCTGGATTCTTTGTTCTCCATCATTGTGCTCAAGATCATCTGATTTGGTATGCTTGTGAAGATGATTGAATTATGGCTGAATACCATCCTTCCTCTGTGAAAAACCTGTATCAAACTGTTCCAAGGAAATGATCTTATAATCATTGGTGTACACATCATATTTGGGTGCAACAAATAAATCTGAAATGTTATCAATCAGAAAAATACTCAAGGTATCAACAGTGAGAAAATCCGATCCTTTCTCTGGCATGATTTCTATCTCATATTTATACTCCTCCACATCAAAATCTAAATCATTCGTGAACACCAAACATTCTTCAGGATTGTTAAACATGACAACCACATCTTCTCTTCTTCTGTTATAGGAGGAGGTGGTCTGTGTAATTTTTGGATCAAGAAACTATTCTTTTCTTTCTCTTCTGCAGGTTGACCATGATGTTGAATATCTTCTTCTTGAATATGATCACAAGAGCTATCATATCCTGCCTCTTTATCGGCCAACTCTTCTTCATACTGATTATCTTCATCGACTTGAGAAATTTCTGTTATTCCTTCCTCCTCTTCAAGAAGATGTGTTTGATATTTTTGTCTTATGAATTTATATTGCAACAATATTCAAAACATATTTTAGTTGAATAAATTCTTTTACAATATTGATGAAAACGTATGTGAAAATATTTCAATGAAGAAATATTGGAATGATATAAATATTTATACCAGAGTCTATCATCTCTTTCCAATGAAAACATAAATAGTTTCATGAGGACATCTTCATGATGTACATTTAATTCATCCATGAGCTTGTGGAATTCAAACAAGTGTTGAGCAGGATTGTCGTCTGCATATTCTCCAAATTTAGGAAGGACATCTTCCCAAATTTTAATGTCTGGAACAGTGTTGGGAAAACCATAAACATTTGTAAAGTCCAGAGGAGAAAACCTTACAACAATCCGAGCAGCAAACGAATTCGACATTTTGAGACTGGTGGAGTTTCCAGTGAATCATGTAGAGACTTCAAACCAAGGAGTCATTAGGTGAATGATCATATCCAATTGAATGCATATCCCTTGTTCACCATTAAGAGATAGATCTGAAATTTTTGTCATATCCCAGGGAATATCACTTCTTTCTTCCGTCAATGGAAACAACGCTAGAAAATGTTTTCACAAGAGTTGGTTCTAGGCTGTAATAGAGCCAAGCCTTAGCACATTTTAAATGAAATAACAATTTATCACTCAAAACTTGACTTGGGTTGCATGCAAGTAAATTTCGAGATAACTTCAAACCACTTTTGATTGGAAGTTGCCCCTTCCAACCCGAGAGGGATCTCTCGAATATATGTCACGATAGGATATTCAATAAGCTTAACAGTGAGTAGATCTGTGGATAACAAAACGTTTTTGTCTTTTAGGGTTGGTGGGTTGGACCGGGAGGTAGTCCATTGGGTATGGAGTCAAATGATCAAGCAAATAATAAGAGTGTTTTGGCAATGAAAATCCATGGAACAAAGGTGAGGTAGAAGTTAATTACAAAGGGAAGGATTTATAAAAGTATGGCGGAAGAATAGAGAGAAAACATATCAAAATGCAAGGAGCACTTAGCAATGATTGAATTCCAAGCATAAATTAGTGGAAAGAGATGGTTGGGACAGAGCATCTAGCAAAGGATTAATTTTGAACCTTCATATCTCTGCAAGAAACAACCTATAACCTGTCCTGCAATAGAGCATCTAACAGACAGATGAATTCCATTAGAAAAACATGTTACAAATCAGGAAGAAAAGTGAATGGAATAGCATGACAACAGATTAATAGACAAACTCTGTAACCAACATCACAAAAATCTCTGATGTAGAACAAAAATGGCTCTGCACTCTTTTACTAAACATGAAAGAAAAAAGGTCATAATGGTGGCTCTAGAAAACCCTAGCTCCAAGCTCAACGCGACTCGCTGCATGACCGAACCAACTCACTTTGCAGAAAATCACCTGCCAAGATCAAGAATCGACAGTCTTCCGGTCTGATCCATCAGGATGAACATAGAAGAGGGGGGGGAAACCCCCCTCATACAACAACATTACGACCAACGATCGATTGGGCACAAGAGAAAAATGACCATATTTTGAGCCGCCACCGCAGATGCGCGAATAGATCCTCGCCAGAGAACAAGGACTCAGCAAGGAAATGGAGATGGAAGCTAGCACGTCTCATCCAAAAGCACCTCATGCGTGGAAGCCTAGCAAATGCATCCCACAAACGGAAAAACCCCCGTGATACCTAATAAGCTCAACACGAGTGGGTGAACACACCCAGTTCATGCGAGAGCATGCCCTCATTGGCAAATTTCAGGGACTGTGGCCATCTGAACGGGACCTAAACAGATGGATTAAGCATTGGTGGAACCCCAAAGGTGATTATGAGGTTCAACTCAGCTCCAAAGGCTTCTTCACAATTATCCTGTACAACCCATAAGACTGAGACCGAATCTTTGAGAATGGCCCATACTTCTACAACTCATCAGGGTTATTCCTAAGATTCTGGACAAAACGCTTCAGTCCATAAAAGGAGGACTTTACAATGGCACGAGTCTGGATCTGCCTCTATTCCTTGCCGCAGGAGTTCTGGCTAGAGGAGATTCTCATGGGAATAGGAAACACAATGGGTCACTATGTCAAAGCTTCAGAAGACACAAAGCAAAGGAAATATACTTCATATGCCCAAATATATGTTTATATGAATATATCTAAGGCTCTACCAGGGGCGGTAACTCTAGAATATCAGGATGAAGACTGGCAACAAACACTGGACTACGAACATATCCCTTTCTGCTACAGAAAATGTCATGAACATGGCCACCTGTTCAGAGACTTCCCTCTAAATAAGCAAGCCACCAAAGCCAAAGATACCACACAGAAAGATGGCTTCACCACTGTCACAGCCAGAAAGAAAAACCCTACCAGGAAGTAGATCCCAGACCCCAAGCCCAAGATCTCGACCAAAAACTCATACGAGATACTGAACCAGCTACTGGAAGATGAATAAATCCAATATCCACACAAAGAGATGCAACAAAGAAAAGGAAAGAACCAATCCCCTTCCTCCTCTGGCACAAACTGGGAAACATACCCATAAGAGAAAGGAGATAGAGACAGCGACATCTTAATGCAGGTGGACGATCGATATCTAGCAGGCATTGACCTACAAAAACTTGAGGAAGCCCTCAACCAAAAGAATCTGCAAGGCCTCCCTAAAGAGAAAATCTGAAAGGTACAAAAGGTTTTTCTCGACTCAACTGCAGGATCCACGACACTCTTGGGCATAGCAACAAACCCAGGCTCAAGCTCAAAAAAAAATACCATGAGAGAAAAAAAGAAGGGGATGCAAAACGGTGCATAAACTAATCAAGGAGGCGGGCAATCTTATGATCAACTCAGGACAGATCCATAAGCTCTCGGAGGGATACCTCCACCCAACACCACCCTCATTATGATGAACATCATCACCTAGAACATTAGAGGACTCAATGGAAGATCCAAACAAAGGATCCTCTGAGACTGCATAAAGACAAAAAACCCAGATATCCTAATGATATAGGAAACAAAATGTGTAGGGGTAGAAGCTGAAATCATCTTCCAATGCATCTGGAGGGGATGTAACTTTGTTCAAACAGACTCCTCAGGGTCCTCAGGGGGTCTAGCTATATTATGAAACCCGAACACCACTACTCTTAGCAGATCCTTCTCCATAATAGGCACCATAACAACCCACTTTGAGGTCAACGGTTCGAATCAGGAGGGGACCGTCACCAACGTCTATGGACCCCAAAGTCAACAGGAAAAAGACAAATTCATGGAGAGGCTAGTTCTTATCAAATATTTGTTGACCACACCTAACTGGATCATTGGAGGTGACTTCAACATGATCTTGTTGCTGGAGGAAAAAACAGGCGGGAGAAAAAGGATGGAACAAGACAGTGGTAAGTTCAAAACCCTCATAGAACATCTAAAGTTAGTAGATATAGAAAACAACAATGGTACTTTCACTTGGTCCAACTGCAGATCAGGAAACCAACATGTAGCCTTCCGCCTGGATCGCTTCCTTGTAGCTGAAGAACTAATTGAAAAGGACCTTTGTATGGAGAGTCTCATTCTCCCTAAAGCTGGCTCAGACCACTGGCCAATAGCCTTCCACCTAGAAACAGAGGCAATACCCAAACATAAACCCTTTCGGTTTGAAAAATTCTGGCTCACACACCCAGACTTCCATCAGCTTGCGAAAACATGGTGGGCTCAGGTGGAAATAGATCATGGTACAAGTATGTACAAATTCCATCAACGTCTCAAAAACTTCAAGCAATCGCTAAAGCAATGGAATAAGAATACCTTTGGAAACATATTCCAAAGCATGCAGGAAATGGAGAACAACTTAATGGAGATACAAAAAACTTTCATCTCAAGGACTTGAACTGCTGAACTAATGAAAGAGGAAGAGAAGCTACAAGCACAACCAGAAGAAAGGAAAAAGAAAGAGGAAATATTATGGAGACAAAAGTCTAGAGTACAATGGCTCAAAGAGAGGGAAAAGAACACAAAATTATTCCATAGGAGCATGATACACCGCCGACACATCAACAGAATCACGCATCTAGAGGATGGACAGGGAAACCCGATCAGAGAACATACCCAAATAGAGACAGAGCTCAATAGGTACTACCACGACCTCCTAACGGAAACCAGGGTAGACAGGGAAGAAACCATCAATCGAGTAACCAGTCACATACCCTCATTGGTGACCCCAGAACAAAATGCAGCTTTAATGAAACATATCATGTAGGAGGAGGTGGACCAATAAACAAAAGATATGCCCCCAGGGAAGGCCCCAGGCCTAGATGGATTTACCACTGACTTCTTCCATCACTATTGGGACATAGTAAGGAAAGAGGTTTGGGAGGTAGTAGAGGAATCACGGACTTCAGGCCAAGTCCTCCCGGCCCTCAATGCCACCTTTCTCACCCTAATTCCAAAAGAAGAACGGGTCACAAATCCCAAGTAGTTCAGGCCCATCGCTCTATGCAATGTAATCTACAAAATCATTACAAAGGTGGTTGCGAATCACCTGAAGCCAATTCTTCCCTTCGTAATATCCAAAGAATAGGCAGGATATGTAGAGGGAATACAAATCATGGACATCGTTATTCTAGCTCATGAGGTCATCCATTCTCTTAAGTCGACAAAAACTCCAAGTATGCTAATAAAAATTGATCTTTCAAAAGATTTTGATAGAGCCAGTTGGCAATACCTTCAAGCCACTTTAAATTCTTTTGGTTTTGATCAGCATTGGGTGAATTGGATCTTAAACCTCACCTCCTCAGCCTCCTTTTCCATCCTCATCAATGGATTCCCTTCTCGACCCTTCTCACCCTCTAGAGGCATTAGACAAGGGGATCCCTTATCGCCCTTTTTGTTTGTGCTCATGGCAGAAGGCCTGGGACGCTCCATTAAGACAACAGTCCAAGAAGGATCTCTCAAAGGCCTGCCTCTGCACAATATCCAACTGGCACCCTCACACAGCCAATTTGTCGATAACACCCTACTCATGAACTCCCCAATGGCAAGAGAGGAAAATAATCTCAACTCCATCCTTTTGGATTTCATAGAAGCATCAGGCATGACGCTTAATCTAGACAAATCCAAACTCTTCTTCTTCAATACTCCAGTAGCAGTCCAACTTCATATCTCCAAACTCCTAGGAATACCCAAGAGCTCCCTTCTATCCAACTACCTAGGCATTCCTCTAACAGGAGCGACAACAAAATCCATATCCCGGGATAGCCTCCTCCTTTCCATCTCCAACAGAATGAACAACTGGACCTTCTGAATGCTAAACATTGCAGCCAGATTGGTCCTTCTCAAATCGGTCCTTCAAACCCTTCCCACCTACCTTTTCACTACTCTAGCCTCCCCCAAGCAAATCATCAGAGCTATAAGGAATCTCCAGTGAAACTTCCTCTAACAAGGCCTTCAACCTAACAAGAAGTGGGTGCTAGTAGGATGGGATAAGATATACACACCAAAAAGCATGGGAGGTCTGGGACTCCAAGATCCGGGAAAGCTCAATCAAGTAATGGGAGCCAAAATGTGGTGGAGGTGGTTGAAAACACCAAATGCCTTATGGGCACAAATATGGAGGCAGAAATATGCTCCCTCCATGCAGTCCAACCAACTCATCAGGCACAATACCAGAATACAAGGATCTAACATTTGGAACACTGCATGGAAAAACAGAGACCTGATACAAGATCATGCCTTTTGGGAGGTGCGAAATGGAGAAAGTTCTATGTTTTGGCAAGACTTGTGGCAACAACTCAAACCTCTAAATGACCTGGAAGAGCTAACGCCCCTCAAATAAGATCTAAACCAAGACACTCCCCAAAGAGTGAAGGATCTCTGGAAACCCGAGGAGCAAAGACTGAAATGGCGGCACTGGAAGACCTCTAACCAGAAACTAGGGGTCCCAGAGAACCTTGACCTGCAAGCTTGGCAACACTATGCAAGTCACCAGAAAATCCCCCACAAAGAAGGCCCATATATTCTTATATGGGGGCACTCCACAATTGGTAACTTCTCAGTCAAAGAAGCCTACTACCTACAAGGAAATTGCCAAAACCAGGAAAAGGAAAACATATGGAACAAGGTTTGGAAACTGACACTCTGGCCCAAGGTGTCCACCTTCCTCTAGCTGATTGCACACAACAGAGTCCTAACTTGGGACAAACTTAGAAAAAGAGGCTTCATTATGCCTTCAATATGCGTCTTATGCCAACAATAAGAGGAAACCAAAGAGCATATTTTCAACAGATGTCACTACATCCAGTCGATTTGGGACCAAGGAGCCTAAATGATGCACTGATCCAATCAAAACAAAAGCAGTATTAGTGGCATGATTGAAAACTGGGACTCGACCACTTTCAACAATCCTTTACTGAATTACATATGGCAACTCCTCCTTGGTTTTATTCTCTGGCAGATCTAGAAGGAATGAAACAAAATAATCTTCCACTCCAAAGACTCCACACCAGATTTAACTTGGGCAAAAATCATCACACTTGTCAAGGAAATAGTTAGAAGCAAACACTGGAAATCAGAGGACCTAAACTGCAGCCTAGAAGAACAATGCATTCTCCAAAGCTGGTAGCCCAGCTTGATCAATAAACTGACGATCAAGACACCTAATCGTCAAAACAAAATCCCAACCACTTGGACCCCTCCTCCTGTAGAGTTCATAAAAAATAATTTCGATGGGGCTTCCAAAGGAAACCCAGGACCAGATGACTACAGAGCAACACTCAGAAACTCCAGAGGAGAGATCCTCATCCTGGTAGCGGGGTATTTGGGGGAAACAAAAAACAACACAGTGGAGTTAATGGGCCTTCTACAAGGTCTCCAAGTAGCAATTGCTCGACATAGCCACCAGCTCATCATGGAGGGGTACTCACAAATTGTCATCCAACTAATCACCAAAATCCTCCACAGGGAAAATCTGCAAAAAATCTCACCCAGCTGGAGACTATCCAGGCTGCTAGAGGAATTTAAGGGCCTCCTCAGAGCCAACCTCAGCATCATACCTTCTCATGTGAAAAGAGAGGCCAACAGGGTAGCGGATTATTTGGAAAATGAATGAGTAACAAAGGAGACCGAACATATTTACTGGGAAGCACACAACTCTAAATATTTAGACATCTCAGAGTAGTGTCAAGCTCTAGCTAATAATGATCTCCAACCCCTGGATGGGGTGCCACGTGGAGAGGGAAGGACACGTGGCTTAGTGTCAGGTGGTGCCATAAATGTTGGCCACCGACTCTCATATCCTCACCATAAATGAATGGGAGTGAACCCAGGCAGTGGACATCAAATGGTGAGGCCTCTCACTCGAGCGAGCAAGACAGGCGATCAACACATTAACACCACAGCCTTAATGGCCAAAGATATCACCTTCGTCCTTATCAACCGCCTTGGAGGATTTGTGATGCATTCGAAGTTTGCAGAGCCGAAGGTTGAACCTTCATAGAGAAGGGACAAAGATTTACTTCTAAGCATGCCATGAGCAAGGGGGTGGCCTCGCAGAGGCGCAACATGGTACGCAGTCGATTCACACTAGAAGCGGAAGAAGAATTTTGAAAAATCATTTGCTCTAGCTAGCAGGAGGAAAACTAGGAAGTTGAGGAGAATGGGAATGCCTCCCATGGCATATGTTGAGGAGATTATGCCAGATGAATCCACCCAAAGATACATAGAGAATCTTCTCTTCACGGTCCCGGACAATTGGAATCCCCCCGCCTGTTTCGGGAAGGATGCAGTAACCCCTGCTCCAAGAATAGTGCACAGTCCCAGGGATGCTCCAGTTGAGGAATTCACAACTTGCTTCATGGAGGAAGAATTCCAGAAAGGAATGGAAGGAAACAGAGAGGAATTCATGACCGGCGAACTTCCTGAGGTAGTCACGCAGTGAATAAGGCAGATAGAGCACCTGGGTGGCAATGTAAAAGAATGAAAGGTTGAGGCCGACCAACCACCACTCCTTCATCCAGAGTAATTTTTGACATCCGCAGCATGGTGGACGACCAGATATTCAGGTCCATCCACATAAATCAATGCCTTGATATGATCTATGCTGCCTACTCCAGTGCATCCCCAAGATGCCAATGCCCCACTTGCGCACAGGTCTACGCAATTCCAGTCAAGCGAGGAAAGAATGGAGGTGAGGATAAGAACACTGGCTAAAAAATTTTTTACATGCTCACAATTAGAAACTCTTTTCTTTTGTTGCATACTAGCAATATAGCTCAGTTAGCTTGTAGTAATGCTACTACTAGCATAGTAAAGACAAGACTTGGTGTAAAGGTGGCCATGCGTCCTGGTTTCCTTCGGGCAGGATGGCAGCTTGGAATTTTGTTTTTTATAAGTGGCATGGCTCGACCAGCTGTCTCATTTTCCTCTACAGGTGGGACAGCTGGAAGCTCAACTGAACTATGTAATTCTGCAACTTTAATATAACAGGACCTACCTTTAAAAAAAAAAAAAACACATGAAAGAAAAAGATTATAGTCCCAGGAGTACCACTCTTGTGCCTCTTTTCTTTTTGCAATGGATGATCATTTTATATAACTCATCTGTCTCCAGGAAGTTGAATCCTCATCGTAGGATTCTTTTCCTAACACCTAACTGAAATTGAACTAATTATTGACTGTCTTTAACTAATCACAATAGTAATTCAAACTAACTTCTATTAAAAGCACAAATAATCCCTAAATTCTAGCGAACTGTCTACAACAGTAAATGCATTAGATCCTCCTCCATACGCATGAGTTATAGTGGTGGCTATTAAGGGACACATGTTCCTTATCTTTAGAAAATATCCATCTGATCTGGAGTCGAGCTGGTAAGTGTTGAGTTTTCCATCTACTCTGTTTCCAATAAAGGTGGGATTGGAGGCTGATTACAACATCCACTTCAGGAAATAGTTTTCTAATTCATCAAAAATGACAGACAACAGCCTTGTCCCTTTTGAGGAGATGACCAATAAATGTTTCAAATTCTGATAGTTGTTGTCGATTCTGCTCAGCTCTGGAGTGACTTGTGAACTATGGATTTCTCGGCTTCCTTGGCATTTGGTGTTTGATGCTAGTTCGATTTGGTAGCTGGAAGGGTTGTTGGGAACCTGGACATCAAATAATTGATTTTACTATCAATTTTTTGGGTGCAAGACACTTCAAACCTTGCAGCTAAAAACAACCTAAAACATGCACGATTTTATTTTCCCTCCGATGTGTGGTTCCCTCCTCTGCGTAGTTTCTCTTCGTGGCCCTTTTTTCATGTGGCCTGGTTCTTTTTATATTAACTCATGGCTTGAACAAGTTGTTTGATTTGTGACTTGAGCCTGAGGCTTGACTCGAGGCTTTGTAAATGCAAATGCTCATATAAATTATCGATGAGGAGTAGAAAGGTATGGTGCTAGGTGTTTGTGCTAGGCTTTGTTGACTTGTGTCTTGTGGGCTGACTTGTGTGTCAATTTATGACTTGAACTATGGCATAACTAATGGCTTGTTGCGATAGATTTAGAGTTTTACAAACCACACTCCAATCCTTAGCATTGAGCCTATCCATCATTCTAATTTAGATCCCAAATTTCTTTCCCTAATAGTAGTTCTATCCATGAAGAAATATACACAGACCGATTTGAATTGAAGGTCCAATCGATTACCAAAATGAGCAACAGATGATAACTTTCCAGCGTCCAAAACCACTTATGTGAATGATGTGTATGAATGGAGTCCCGATTTCGGGCTTTCGGGTTTCGAGGAAACAAAGAAGTGGTTATTTAAAACCCTACGTTGGCTAAATCCATGAAATAGAACTCGACTTTTACATATAATATTATTCTTGCGATTTCTAGGTGTGTAGCGCACCCCTTTTGGGTCTTCTTGTGAGTCCCTCCTCCATGCGACTTAACGCTCAGACAAATGGTGTGTTTCTTTGATCCCCATGTGAAACCTCTCCTTGGAGTCTTGTGTGCGTGTCTTGTGACTTGGCATGCGTGTAGCTTACGGTGGATAGTTTGAAGATCAGGACGTGAAGGGTAGTGGACTCAACAATGCAAAGGGCTTGGCTTAAACTATATGCTTTTAAAATTTAAAATAAAATATTAATTTTAAAATAATATATGAAAGAGCAAAAATTATAGTTTGATTGTATAACTAACACTCTTCACAATGAAGGAATGCGAAGTAGGACAAAACGAGAGACCTTGGGAAACTTTTTAAGGCTGTGAGATCTTGACGGTAGAAAAGTTCGACGAAAATGGTGGTAGATTTAGAGTTTTTACTGTGGTAGAAAGATTGCGTCGAATGGTGCAAGAGATTAATGGTTACACAAGCTTACGCCAGGAGACAAAGTTATGAAACTAAGTGGTGTAACTAACATAAATTTTGGAGAAAGACACTGAGTTAATAAATTTCCAACATTTGTTCCAATATAGGCTCCATCTAGGGATGGTGCTTTCCTATAAAGCACCAAGAACAGTAGACCACGTGGCTCCATCCATTGGGTGAACTACAATCATCCTTATCAAAATATGAACCATGTCACTTTGATTGCGCCTTTCCGAAACAAAAACCGCTTAGCATTCATTGGGCTATGGAGTCGTAATGCCTTAAATCAAAACTGTACTGGATGCCAAACTGAACTGGAAACATACTGAAAACCATTGTTGTACTCTAATGCTCAAAGTCAAGCTTATTTATATACATCACCTACTCTAATTATTGAAAAAATCCCATTGAATCAAATGATACAAAAATGCCAGTGAAGCCAATCTAATAACTGTCTACTTATTTGAAATATGCTCACAATTTCTTTCAGCAGGCTGAAAAAGGAAACTGATAACTCCCATCTGACATGCTGTTGATCATGAATGTTCAAACTTTTCTTTGATTCATGTGACAAAATATCCATGACATGGCATACTCCTCCATTTAATGAATCTAAAAGGTCAGCAAAAGAATCATAAAAAATGCATGGTCCTGAGGTAAATAACAAATTTCCTCCAAGATTCTTTGTTCTGCATCATTGTTCTCAAGATCATCTGATCTGGTATGCTCGTGAAGACGACAAAATTCTGGTTGAAGACCATGCTTCCTCTGTGAAAAACCTGCGGCAAACTGTTCCAAGGAAATTATCTTATAATCATCAGTGTACACATCATATTTGGGTGCAACAGATAAATATGAAGTGTTATCAATCAGAAAAATACTCGGGGTATCAATCATGAGAAACTATGATCCTTTCTCTGGCATGCTTTTTATCTCATATTTATACTCCTCCACATCAAAATTTAAATCATTTGCGAACACCAAACATTCTTCAGAATTTTTAAACATGACAACCACATCTTTTTCATGAAACAAAATAGAGTCTACAAGCTGATCTCCTGGAAAATAATCATCATCATAAATAGGTTCACTGACTTCCTGTATAGTTTCATGGATGTCATCATTTAAAATCATATTTGCATTGATAATAGGAGAAGTTTCACTCAAATATTCAAGACTATGTGGATGCTGCAGATCCGTGTAAGTAGGGGCTGCAACATAATTGTTCAGGAGAAGATCTATCTCTTCTTTTGTTAAAGGAGGAGGTGGCCTGTGTAATTTTTGGATCAAGCAACTATTCTTTTCTTTATCTTCTGCAGGTTAACCATGATGATGAGTATCTTCTTCTTGAATATGATCACAAGAGCTATCATATCCTGCTTCTTTATCAACCAACTCTTCTTCATACTGATTATCTCCATTGAATTGAGAAATTTCTGTTATTCCTTCCTCCTCTTCAAGAAGATGTGTTTGATCTTTTTGTCTTATGAATTTATATTACAACAATCTTTAAAAAGTATTTCAGCTGAATAAATTCTTTTACAATGTTGATGAAAAAGTATGTGAAAATATTTCAATGAAGGAATACTGGAATGGGATAAATATTTATACCAGAGTCTAGCATCTCTTTCCAATGAAAACATAAACAATTTCATGAGGACATCTTCATGATGTACATTTAATTCATCCATGATCTTGTGGAATTCAAACAAGTGTTGAGCAGGATTGTTGTCCACATATTCTCCAAATTTAGGAAGGACATCTTCCCAAATTTTAATGTCTAGAATGGTGTTGGGAAAACCATAAACATTTGTAAAGTCTAGAGGAGCAAACCTTGCAACAATCCAAGCAATGAACGAATTCGACATTTTGAGACCATTGGAGTTGCCAGTGAATCATGTAGGGTATTTGAACCAAGGAGTCGCCAGGTGAATGATCACAACCAATTGAATGCATATCCCTAGTTCACCATCAAGAGATAGATCTGAATTTTTTTTCATATCCCGAGGAATATCACTTCATTCCTCCGTCAGCAGCAACGACACCAGAAAATGTTTTCGCAAGAGTTGGTTCTAGGCTGTAGTAGAACCAAGCCTTAGCACATTTTAAATGAAATAATACTTTATCACTCGGAACTTGACTTGGGTTGCATGCAAGTAAATTCCGAGATAAACTCGAACCACTTTTGATTGGAAGCTGCCCCTTCCAACCCGAGAGGGATCTCTCGAATATATGTCACGATAGGATATTCAATAAGCTTAACATTGAGTAGATCTATGGGTAACAGAAAGTTTTTGGCTTTTAGGGTTGGTGGGTTGGACCGGGAGGTAGTCCATTGGGCATGGAGTCAAATGATCAAGAAAATAATAAGAGTGTTTTGGAAATGGAAATCCATAGAAAAGAGGCGAGGTAGAAGATGATTATAGAGAGAAGGATTTATAAAAGTATGGTAGCACAATAGAGAGAAAACATATCAAAATGCAAGGATCACTTAGCAATGAGTGAATTCCAAGGATAAATCAGTGGAAAGAGATGGTTGGGACAGAGCATCTAGCAAAGGATGAATTCTGAACCTTCAGATCTCTACAAGAAACAACCTATAACCTGTCCTTCAATAAAGCATCTAATAGATGGATGAATTCCATTACAAACACATGTTACAAATCAGGAAGAAAAGTGAATGGAATAGCATGACAACAGAGTAATAGACAAAATCGGTAACCAACATCACAAGAATCATTGTTGTAGATAAAAAATGGCTCTGAACTCTTTTATTAAACATGAAAGAAAAAGATTACAGTCCCAGGAGTACCACTCCCATGCCTCTTTTCTTTTTGCAATGGATGATCATTTTATATAACTCCTATGTCTCCAAGAGTTTGAATCCTCATTGTAGGATTCTTTTTCTAACACCTAAATGAAAGTGAACTAATTATTAATTGTCTTTAACTAATCACAACAGTAATTCAAACTAAATTCTGTTAAAAGCATAGATAATCCCTAAATTCTAGCGAACTGTCTATAATAGTAAATGCATTAGATCCTTCTCCATGTGCATGAGTTGTAGTGGTGGATATTAAGGGACACAGGTTCCTTATCTTTAGGAAATCTCCATCTGATCTAGAGCCGAGCTGGTAAGTGTTGAGTGGTCCATCTACTCTGTTTCCAATAAAGGTGGACTTGGAGGCTGATTACAGCATCAACTTCAGGAAATAGTTTTCTAATTTGTCAAAACTGACAGACAATAGCCTTGTCCCTTTTGAGGAGATAACCAATAAATGTTTTGAATTCTGATAGTTGTTGTCGATTATGCTCAACTCTGGAGTGACTTGTTAATTGTGGATTTAACGTCTTCCTTGGCATTTGGTGTTTGATGCTAGTTCGATTTGGTAGCTGGAAGGGTTGTTGGGAACTTGGACATCAAATAATCGATTTTACTGTCAATTTGTTGGGCGCAAGACACTTCAAACCTTGCAACTGAAAATAACCTGAAACATGCACGATTTTATTTTCCCTCCGATGTGTGGTTTCCTCCTCTGCGTAGTTGCTCTTCGTGGCCCTTCTTGCATGTGACCTGGTTCTTTGTATATTAACTCGTGGCTTGAACGAGTTGTTTGATTCATGACTTGAGCCTGAGGCTTGACTCGAGGCTTTGTAAATGCAAATGCTCATATAACTTATCGATGGGGAGTAGAAAGGTATGGTGCTCGACATTTGCACTGAGATTTGCTTGACTTGTGGATTGTGTGACGACTTGTGTGTCGATTTATGACTTGAACTATGGAATAAATAATGTCTTGTTGTGCTAGATTTAGCGTTTTACAAACCAAACTCCAATCCTTAGCATTGAGCCTATCCATCATTGTTATTTCAATCCCGAATTTATTTCCCTGACAATAGTTCTATCCATGAAGAAATCTACACAGACCAATTTGAAGTGAAGGTCTAATCAATTACCAAAATGAGCAACAGATGAGAACTTTCCAGCATCCAAAATCACTTCTTCGAATGATGCATATGACTGGAGTCCCTATTTTGGGCTTTCCGGTTTCGGGGAAACGGAGAAGTGGTTATTTAAAACCCTATGTCAGCCAAATCCCCAAAATAGAACGTGGCTTTTAAATATATTATTATTCTTGCGATTCATGGGCATGTAGTGCACCCCTTTCGAGTCTTCTTGTGAGTCCCTCCTCCATGCGACTTAACACTCGGACAAATGTCACGTTTCTTTGATCCCCAGGTGAAACCTCTCCTTGGATTCTTGTGTGCATGTCTTGTGAATTGGCATGTGTGTATCTTACGGTGGATAGTTTTAAAATTGAGACATGAAGGGTAGTGGACTCAATAATACAAAGGGCTTGGCTTAAACTATATTTTTTTAAACTTTAAAATAAAATATTAATTTTAAAATTATATAAAATAATTTTAAAATTATATATGGAAAGAGAAAAACTTATAGTTTGATTGTATAACTGACACTCTTCACAATGAAGGAATGCGAAGTAGGACAAAACGAGAGACCTTGGGAAACTTTTTAAAGCTTTGAGATCTTAACGGTAGAAAAGTTCGGCGAAAATGGCGATAAATTTAGAGTTTTTATTGTGGCAGAAAGATTGTGTCGAATGGTGCAAGGGCTTAATGGTTACACAAGCTTACGCCAGGCGACAAGGTTCTGAAACTAAGTGGTGTAACTAACATAAATTTTGGAGAAAGACGCTGAGTTAAGAAATTTCCAACATTTGTTCCAACAATATATATATACATATATATTATTATTATTATTATTATTATTATTATTATTTAATATGAAAAATGATCACAACTCAAAGAAACCCTCAAAGGGGAGAAAAACCCTGCAAACATTCCTCAATATAGATTCCTCCAACATGCACTATGTGATACCATGCTCTTTCATGAAATCAAAACCAAAGAGACCTAGACAGGAACCAAGAATATCCTCCTAGATAAGTGTGTACTAATCTAGTTATATTCAAATGAGTGATCAAAATGACTTGATATAACCTCTATTTATACTCTAAAAGACCTAAAATATATGACTTATGAATAAAACCTTTCACAATTACACTTACAAATAATCAATACAATTACACTTAGGAATAACTTCTAAAATTACATAAAATCTCAACACTGCCTCTTAATGAGGAAGGTATTCTATTTTTCACACACTCTAACATTGTTGCCATCCACACGAGCTCATGACCATTGAATTTAGGACACACGAATCTATACATAACAGAAAATCCATAGTGACTTCACAGCATGCATCCAGGGTCAGTGGGTAGCTCTCCAATAGCTACAACATGTCATCATGAGACTATCCAGTTTCCCACAGAAAACGCGGATATCTTATGCATGACATTCAGTACCCTGTGATAAAATATGTACCTTATCTCTTCAGCATGCATCCAGGTCCAGTGGGTATCTCTCCAGTAGATACAACATGTTATCATGAAATCCACTACCCTGCGATAACATCTGAAGCCATCACTCCCTCTGAAGAGGGACTACACCAAGCTTGTCCCTGAAGTACTCAAACTTCATCATTGACAACAGATTTGTCATCACTTCCGCAACTTTCTCATTGCTAGCCACATATTGTAGCCTCAATGATCCCTTCTACACCATATCCCTAATATAGTGATACTTGATTTCGATATTCTTCGACCTATAATGAAACAACGGGTTCTCTGACAACTTTTTACAACTCTAGTTGTCACACAAGATACAAGTCACCTCCATCGCTATATCTAATAATCCAGTCAACAATTTGTGAAGTCAGATTGCTTCATGACTTGTTGCACACTATTTTACATACTCTACCTCATCCATGCTGATTTCTACACATGACTGCTTCTTATTGATCCATGAAATTACATAGGATCCCAAAGTGAAACAATATCCCAATGTACTTTTCCAATTTTCAACACTACTAGCCCAATCTCCATTCGAATATCCAAGTAGAATGATCTCACTATCTGCAACATACTTGATCCCATAATCCACTATGCCTTTAAGGTATCTCATCACATGTTTTACTGCAATCAGGTGAATACATCTACGGTCAACCATGTATTGACTCGGGGTGTTCACAACAAAACATATATCTGGTTGTGTATTCATCAAATACATCAATGATCCAATAATCTACCTGTATAATGTAGCATCCACATCCTC
>SNQJ01S0081489.1:2460-18816 GCA_010110895.2 Picea sitchensis
ACACATTCACAAAGGATGTTGCATTCGTAAGTCCTTTCTACTACAAACATATAGGCGCTAGATAAAGGGAAGAAAATGGCGATCTAGCTTTATAGTTATAGTTTCATTATATAGGTCGATCCCACATATATCAATCCAATAGGTAAGAAGTGGTTGTTTTATTCATAAACGTGGGCAAACTATAATGCTTTTTAGCTTCCTATTTTATAGTGGATAATAGGACAACAATTATTTTGATCGAAACAAACATACGTAGTTAAAAAAACTTGGCTTGGACACCATGTCACATCCAACATTGGGTACTTAAATGAAGGAAATTAATTACACACTATACATCAATGAATGCACATATCAATACTTTATCATTCGTTTCAACATTAGAGGAATTAAAATACTAAATATGGACATGGTGTATCAAATGTCAAGACAATTGAATTGTCTTAAATTTATGTGAGTTGTCTTAAATTTATGTGGTAAAAATTTATGTGAAGGAAACATCCTTAAGGTAATAGAATATCAAAATTACTACTAAATTGTTGTTCATTGTTTAGGACATCCTTATTGTCTCTATTGTTTTGCAGTCTGCAAATAAATAACCCCATCATATTTATATTTAAATAGAGATCATTGAATTAGGTGAAATGACACATGATATGCCATTCCAATTAAGAATAAATAACCCCATCATATTTAAATAGGTGAAATGACACATGATATGCCATTCCAATTAAGAATAAATAACCCCATCATATTTAAATAGGTGAAATGACACATGATATGCCATTACAATTAAGAATAAGAGAACTATTGGATCAACTATATAGTATGGATAATATAGAATGGTGACCATTGGATAAGTTAGTGAGAAAGATTACTAAACAAACATTTTTCAAAGCATACATAATTAGTACATTTAACTTATTTGGTCTTAATTAATCTCTGATGTATAATATCCTAACATTCTTCTTAAAACAATCTTAGGTAGGACAAATCTTAGGTAGGACAAAGGATTTAGGAAATAACATAAGGAGAAGGAAGATAGAGTAATTATGTCTACCTCTTAATGACAACTTCATTCTTAGCATTAGCTAAATGTGACAAAACTTAGGTTCTTTTAGGGGATTTGTTAAGATGTTTGTAACCTATTCTTTTGTTCATAATAAGTCAATTCAACAATTTAATCTTGAACAAGTTATCAAACAAAATGTGAGTGTATTTCTATGATCTTAGTGGACTGATGATAACTTGGATGCTGAGTAAGATAGATAACACTCTAAGTGTATCACCATAAGGTTATTCAATGTATCTCTTGGGAACCAAACTTAGAAAGGATTTGTAGAAGTAATAGTATTTCCACTACAAGGAAAACACATTGTAGCAGAGGTTTATTCAGAGGTTTTTAATGTTACAAGATTCGACAATTTTTTCAAAAAAATATCTGCTACAACCTCTGCTATTCATAGCAGAGGTTTTAGTAGAGATTTTAACAGATGTTCCATATAACTAATTTTTTTTGGGCGGGAGGAGGTTATTTTTTCGATGCTTGTATTGGTAAAACACACTGGTGCGTTGTTACATAAATGACACCGGTGCGTACACAAATCTAAAAAACACCAGTGATTTTACAATCATTACACACATGTGTGCCTTTTTTTGTTGTATGCAACACCGATGCTTTTTGTTTTTATGTACGCACCAGTTCATATTTTTTGTTTCGTGCACTACCGGTGCTTATATAAATATTATGCACTAAGTCGTTCTTTTTGTTTTATGGCATGCTGGTGCTCTTATAATTTGTATGCACCGGTGCCTATATTACCATGTGCATTGGAGGGAAGTGAAATTTCGAACATTTGAGGTGAGATGTCGGCACCATTCTTTGTTACTAAGCAATGGTGTGTATATTATATGTAAATCACTAGTGCATATATTATATGTAAAACATTGTTTCATATTGTAATAATGCTCACTGTAACATTTTCAAATGTTGAATATAATCATACGTTATGTAGTTTAAGGAAGTGGTGTTTTTTGTACAATTTTTAGCACCGATGTGTATAACTCACAAAATGCAATGTTTAGTGAGTTCAAAAGAATACAATGCATTGATATGTATATATTTTAATTAATTGTTTTTTTTGCAAATTTTCAATTAATCATCTCAAAATCAATTTTTTTTATAATAATATTGATTTTTATATTTTTCTTATTGCGTTTTGATATAACCTTTGCATTAATGCGTTATCCAACATATTACAACTCTATTACTTGTAACAATCTAAATCATCCATATATTAATTAATCGACAACACAACATTTGACAATGCAATAAAATAAAAAACCCATTTTATTATATATGAACATGTGACCCATTGTCATACAAAATGAGATAACATAAAGGTCCACAATAAACAAAATGGAACCAATATGTAATTGTCACACTTAGTGGTAACATGTCCTCATGCAATTGGGACCATATGTCAAGTACATTAAACAAAATCCATGATTTTCACTGAAAAATAATCCAAAAATACAACTTGTAGTAACATTCAATTATATCGATTGTCATTTATCACTTGAATTGTTGTCATCTGTCAAGATGTGTGCATGCCTCATTTCTTCACCACTTGTAGGAGATATTGTACTTTAGTTATTAAACCTAATGTTTTTTTGATCGACTTGTTTTTGATGTTCCACCTCTTCATGATCCATCTACAAATATATAAATAAATCGTAATACATTCAATTATATTGATTGTCATTCATCACTTGAATTGTTGTCATGCATGGTGCATGTAAATTGTAATACATTCAATTATATTGATTGTCATTCATCACTTGAATTGTTGTCATCCATCAAGATGGGTGCATGTCTCATTTCTTCACCACTTGTAGGCAATATTGTACTTTAGTTATTTAACCTAATGTTTTTTTGATCGACTTGCTTTTGATGTTCCACCTCTTCATGATCCATTTACAAATATATAAATAAATTGTAATATATATATATATGATTGTGTAAATAAAAAAGTGTAGGTCATAGCAACAAGTGTTTCATAAACAATACACATTCTTTCAAAGTCATGCTACATGCCGTCTCTCAAAATCTCTTATATTCGTTACACTCAGTTGGCTCTTATTTGTATGTTAGCACCTATTAGAAGACATCCATGGAAGAGTGTAAATTATTTATTTAAATATAAATATCACAACAAACATGAAATTTTAAGTAAGGAAGAAAATGTAAGTACTCACAAAATTTGCAATCAACTATTTTATTCCTTGTTGTCTTGTTGTCTTATGTGTTGAAATATTTATTGATTTTCCCCTCTTTTGTCCCTTGGACCTCGTAAGGAATTCATTGAGTGATTAACATGAACAACTTGAAGTTGTATGAACCATTCCAATTGGAAGAGGATGTTCCATTATCTCATCCTACTCACAACATCCCAGATGTTCCCTTATCTCATCCCTACCACTTACATCCATGGTAGTGTGTGAGAGGTTCTTGATTAATTTGTGGGTTAACAGGTGAATTATGGATTTGAAGGGATTGATTTTCTCATTACAATATGATTCAATGGAATTAGGTGTCATGTTCGGTGTCATCCTTCTATTGTGATTTAGTGATATCTAGGTGTTTATAGAGATCTTTTATGTAATTGTTCCACCGAGTGCTGAAGAAAGTGTATTTCCGTCACTTCACTTATCGACCTTTTCGAGAACATAAGGGGTATACAGTATCACTGTACTAGAGAAAAGAATAGAGCTTAGTGGAGCAAAATATAGTATTCAGATAAAGCCAAGGAATCTCAGTCCAATTTAAATACAACAATGTGGATGTTGACACATCTGCCATTTTGAAATGAACAGAACATTGAAAACAATTGATGCAGTATATTGGTGATCCTGCTGTGCTCCAACACTTATACATACTTGGTTGTATCCCTTCATTTCCACACAACGGTCATATTAGTATTTTCTCATAGTATATCAATCTATCATGGATCGTTTTTCTTCTTCTCTTGTGCTGACAGTGTTGTCTGTGGCAGCCTTAATGTGTATGACGACTGCCACGGATGGTCCAAAGGTGACATATATCTTGGTGAGCAAGGAGTTCCAAGTAGCGGTGGGGAAAGCATGGAAGGAGAGCTTCTCAGGGAATGATTTATACCAAGCCAGAGGAGGATGGGTTTTCGCCGATTCCAACAATCCTGACAAATATCTGGTCGTTCAACTCGCAAGCCCACAACGTTCGGCCCAAGCAACTCTCGCCACCGCTCAGAGTGAGTCTTCTTTTTTCTCTTTAGACATTAATTACAATTTACATTCTTGAATTGATACATATACGGATAATATGAGTCGTAATTGCAGGCACCGAAATAGAACTTGATAATCCTGAGAAAGACGGTGTGCCAACAGAGGAGGGTAGGAATTACAAGGTGGTGGCAGACTTCCACACTCACCCATTCCCCGGAAAAGAAAGGCCAGTCTCAGATGACGTGAGGAAAGCATACCAGAGAGGAGTGCCAACGATAGTGCTGTCTTGTTCAGGAGTGTTCTACTATGGACCTCAGAGCCGTGCTTCCTTGGACGACCCTGCTGGTTATCCTCAAACTTCCAGCGAACAATACAAGGGACAGAATGAAGTCAGATTTGGCGACAACACAGTCGATTCTGAAGGCCGCTCAAATAAAATCTTCTATGTCTATCTATCTAGTAAGTAGGTAATGCTTAGTTCTTAGTTCTAGTTCAGTTGGGTGTAAGGGTGTGGTTGTGGCTGTGAATTTCAGAAGTAGTACTGCAGGAGGACATGAAGCCATATGGGTTATGTGCTGTAAATATTGGCTTCTGCTATGAATAAATAAAAAAGAGTTTACATCCAAATTTGCATGTCAAAGTAAATCCGGTCTTTGAAAAGTGTAAAATTTCAAATACGTTCACCAATATTCTAAAATCCAATCTGCTTCTCCATGAAATAACCACCAAGTATGCGATCTCCATGATAATTCTACTTACTATATTATCGATGTGATCTCCATAAAGCAGAGATCACAAAAATTGTTAGACATTTTTTTTTTGTAAGCCTTATTTCTGTTCATGACAATTGTTCATAAAAATCCACGTTAATTTTCTCACAAATCCCATATTTATCTTTTCTTATATATAATAGTTATCACTGGAGGATATTTATCTTTTCTCACAAATCTAATATTTATCTTTTTGAATATATAATAATTATTAAGATAGTATATATAATAATTATTATGAGAGTGAGTTTAATGGTTAAAAAAATGTGTTTCCTCCTAAAAAGTAACATGAAATCAATAATCTGTATGATATGAAATCTGGGGCTGAGTCAAAAGTTCCACGTTTCATTGAAAGTTGGTTGTAAAAAAATAATTGTAATACACCAGTTAAGAAAGGTTGTCCTAAGTACTTCACCCTTTTTGAAATGTTAGAGTCAAGTTTGGAAGAAGTATGTTGTATTGAAACTATTTTAGTTGAATTATCATCATCATTCTTTATGCTAATTTTCAAGGAAAAATGACTATTCTTTAGATCTCTTGTCATCCTTGTTATTTTATATGGATGTGAATTTTGGGATTGCAACATATTTAGAGAATCATGGAGAAAAATCCAACAAATCTATAAACATTTTATAATTTATAATCTTAAAATTAAAGGCACTACACCCTACCCTATCGGATCCTCATAAAAGTTGGCTTTTTAATTTTTGAAAGTATCAATGACTAGTTACCCAATATACAAACACAAGACAATTATCATGAAAGACAAGATGCTTCCTAAGATTATATATAATATTGATAGCATTAAAAACACTATCACATCTAACTTTGAGGAGAACTTGTGAAGCTATAAAGAATTAGAGGATAAGAGAAAATTAAGATACTATAAAGATGTATCAAGCCTTTAATCTAGAAGATCAATATATATTTTTGTTATAACTAACATAAAGAAGAAAATTGTCATCGTCATTATCATCAATTTTCTTTGGAAATAAATCTATGAGACATCTTTTGAGACTTTCTCCTTATTTCGAGGATGGTACAAAATAGGTGGCCTAGAATTAGTGCGTCTAACCCAGTGGGAATTAAATCATGGACCTCCATAGCATGTTGGATTTTTTTTCATAGAAAAAAATTACATTTTTATTATCTAAAAGATATTAAAATACATGCCAAAATGCCCCTACTTGCCCATCATTATCCCTCAAACTAGCTAGAAATGTCAATATTTTACTGACATAAATCTATATACCACCCTTTTATAGTTTTCATATTTGTTACTATTCACATTGTACCAATACTTACACCGATCATCATTATACAAACAACTAAATTAAAAACTGACTTTGAGAACTATCACCATAAGTTTTGTCTGGATTCTTGATTCTCTCTGCTAGAAAATTCACCACATGGACTTCCCCAAGGGTAGTCTTAGTCCCTACTAACATAAAGAAGAAAATTATAATCATCATTATCATCAATTTTCTTTGGAAATAAATATATGATACATCTTTTGATACTTTCTCCCTATTTCGAGGATGGTACAAAGTAGGTGGTGTAAACTTAGTGCATCCAACCTAGTGGGAATTGAATCATGGACCTACATAGCATGCTAGATATTTTTTCCATGCAAAATAAGTTGCATTCTTATTGTCTAAAAGATATAAAAATACATTCCCTAGTGCTTGTGCATGCCAAAATGCCCCTACTTTCCCATAATTATCCCTTCAACTAGCTAGAATGTCAATATTTTACTAACATAAATCTATATACCATCCTTTTACATTTTTCATATTTTTTACTATTTTCACTGTACCAATACTTACCATCAATATACATAAAACTAAATTAAAAACTAACTTTGAGAACTATCACCATAAGTTTTTCTTGGATTCTTGATTCTCTCTACTAGTAAATTCCACCACATGGACTTCCCCCAAGGGTAGTTTTAGTCCCTCCTTGAATAGTGCACCGACCCTCTAATTCATTTCCCTATAGATGTGACACATAGTGAACCTTTCAAACACATCCACAACCTCTTTCACATGTCGTGAAACTGCCTGCAAGTCGATATTTTGGATCAAATACTTGCCTTTCATCCAATTTATCATCACCAAAGAGTCTCCATAAAACTATATATCCTTTAGACCATGCTCCTGAGCTAACTTTAGGAGAAGTCTCAAAGTTGAAAGCTCTACCAAGTTGTTTGAGCCCCTTCCACCATTTTCCTTGAAGGCAAAAAAATGTTCATCTTAAAGGAAAATTAAACCCCCCAATATGCAAATCTTATCAAGCCCTTGTCACACACTGTCAATCAACAACTCTCCAATCTTCCATGGTAATTTAGGATTTGAAGAATCCTTAACTTAGTTAAAAATATCCACTAGTTGGGAGAAAACCTAAAAATAAGGCATATATTTCTCTACGAAAAGTATGTTATTGCGTGATAACCAATTTCCCCACAACACTAAAAATGGGATAGCTCTATAAACATTTATTTCTCGCCCGGTAAACCACCCTGCAAATAGTGCCCCACATTCTCCTTGTTCCATAAGTCATTTTTCCCCAACCAATTGCTAACATCGTGCCAGACTTGTATAAAAAAAAACACATTCCACAAAAAGATGATGCATCAATTCCTTATCCCTTTCATAAAGCACACAAAATCCTAGTCTAGTAACATTTACTTTTTTGCAAAACCTTCCACATCAGTACTTTGTCTTTCAACACAAACCACATGAAAAGTTTGACTTTCTTTGGAACCTTCACTATCCAAATCCTTTTCCACCACCAAAACACAAAGTCATGTGCTACTCCCATCAATGACTGATAACTTGCTTTCACTATGTAAAAACCTCCCTCTTTATTCCCTAGGGAACTTAAACTTTCCTCCTCCTCTCTTAACCTAATATGGTCTGTTTTAAGTTAATTAATGAAATATTCTCATTTCCTCTATCATCCACCTTCTATTCCAAGGCCCACTATGTGATTTCCACTCGTGCGATCAAACATAACATATTAGATTACCGACAACGTCTTGTAAATTTGCATTTTAATTTATTAATTCAAAAATAAAATAAATCTATATACTAAAAGTTAAAATAAATTTATCAATGAATTATATTAAATATAAAAATTTAAAATAAATTTATCAATGAATTATATTAAAATCCAAATTATTATTAAATATTAATTAAAATAGTTTTTAAAACTCATTTAGCTAATAAAAATAAAATATAAATTTATAAATCATATTCAATTTATAAACAATAAAATATCTTTCTACTATCCTTTTTCTTTTTTATTTATTATAAATAAAAGAGTTTTTTTTTTAATTAATAAGTTAATGTTATCATAATGAAAATTATCAACTTCTATTGCTATTGGTTTTTAGGATGAATACAATTTCTATATAAATTTATAAACCATATTCAATTTATAAACAATAAAATATCTTTCTTTTATCCTTTTTCTTTTTTATTTATTATAAATAAAATAGTTTTTTTTAATTAATAACTTAATGTTTTTTTTTAAGTAAAAAGGATAGAACCTGTTATATTATCATTGCCAAGTTACATAGACTGTTTACGATGCCAGCTGTCCCGCCTAAACAGGAAATCGAGACAGTTGGGCATCCTATGCCATTTGTTTCCAAGCAAACAAAACTATTAGAGTGCAGTCCTGCTCGAAGAAAACCAGGACGCCTAGCCATTAAGTTTAATCTGTGTGCTGAAAACCTAGTTGTAAAATAGCTAAGATCTAACTGGGCGAAAGCCTGGTTCAAAAAAAAAAAAAGATTGCTAACCAAGAACATCACAGAACCTCTTATCCAACTGGCTCGTCCTCGTCCCCATGCCTTCGCCATCCTGCTGGAAACGCGTAAGCTTGCGTGCACGTAGGGCATTGCCGTTTAGGGAGAGTCCTGGAATGAGCAGCGAACAACATGTCGAGTCGATGGTCGATTCAGGTGATGCGAAAGATTTGATCGTCCAACAGGCTTCGCATATCAAAGATTAGAGCTAGGTACCCCGGATTGGTGAAAGGATGCTGGTCCTGCCAATTGCCGTCAATAGAGGCTGAGGGGATTGGCCCCTTTGCTCCTTCACTTGCATATGATGTGCTGTCGTGATGTGCCGGTCGGTTGGATAGCTGGGTCGTCTCCTCCATAGGTGCACCGGGGGGTGAGTCTCTGCTTCCTTTTTTGCAGGACAGGGTCTCTTCTTCAACATAGCATGTGGTAAATTCCTCTGTCGGGCGAGTTGCACTAGAGCCAAGCGGTTTTCCCGAAGGAAAAATCTTGTCATCAGTGCCAAAATCAATGGGTGGATTCCAATTGTCTGAGATTGTGAACAGAGGGAGCTTCATATAGCTTTGCATGGCCTCGTCCAGGGTGATCTCTTCCACGTACGCCATTGGAGGTGTTCGTGGTTTCCTACGTCTTCGCAAGGACGTCATGGCTAGCGCCTGCTCGAATTTCTTCTGCCTCTGCCGATGATATTCGGCTATGTACCAAGCCGCACCCCTACGTAGCTTACCTCGTGCTCTGGGCATAATGAAGACCCTGGAGATGACCAAGGTTCCTTACGGGTGGAAGGCTCTGCTCCAAAGCTCCAGTGGGTCTGCAAAATGCGGCTCCGCTAAATTCAACTCTACATTCGACTCTGCAGTAAGCGAATGTCACTCAATATTGTCGAAGCGGGTGATAAGGAGGAGGACAACAACGACCGCCATGACCATTAAGGCTTACTTACGAGTGCGCTGGTGCGCTGTACCGGTCACTTGTGAGAAGGATCTCATCTCCTGGATTTTGCTGCACGGTTTCATGCTTGTTTAATTGCTGAGGGGATGGTCGCCGGTGGATGTATTAATGGTGCATTCCGACGTTATCCCGCGTGGCTCGGCTCTGCGACGTGGCACCCCATACGGGGAATTAATAACTTAATGTTATCATTATGAAAATTATGAACTTTTATTGGTTTTAGGATGAATACAATTTCTATGGATTTTTTGTTTAGATGTTTATGGTTGTAAATTAACTAAATTAAACCCTAACAATTTATTAGATTTCTTTATTTATCAAATAAAAAACTGCCATGTGTTTATTTTGATCAGATTTATGCCACAACACTTGTTAAAGGACCCTCTTTGTAATATGGCTATTAAACTTGTATTTCTTCTTTACTATAGGACAAATGATTAGATTGTTGATATTTTTATAGTTAATGATTAGATTGTTGATATTTTTATAGTTAATGATTAGATTGTTGATATTTTTATAGTTAATGATTAGATTGTTGATATTTTTATAGTTAATTATGAGTGGAAACAAAGTTTGTTAATTTTTATATTGATTAATGTATTTAAGTGAGTATGTTGGAATGTGTAAATCCAACTTGAAGTCTATCACTCAGATGATTGACTAAGTGGTTCCAACTAGGTTGGTTGAGACCAACTAAAAACTAAGTTTCAATTGGTGTAAGAACTGTGATCGACTAACCAAATTTGATTACTTTGAGGGATCAAAGTTCATTAAATCAAACCCAATTTATAAGAAATCAGTTAAATATTCAAATACAAATATAATCCTATATAGTGAGGAAATATGATAAATTATGATGAACATATATTGTATGTTTTATGTTTCAATAAGATAATAGTATCCTTAAACACCACTTAATCTTATTTCAAATCTCTATTTATTTACTCATATAATGCACTTGTAGATTCTAATAAAATTGTATACCAAAATATATAAATGAATTCCATAATATAATGATATGGCTTGACATCTATACACCCTTGCATGCACACTAAGATGGAATTATTTAATCATTAATATTATGAGACATGCATATTAATCAAGAATACATATCGAGGAGAAGGTTCAAAACATGAGTCCTACTAATTCGGACAACTCAAACTAGAACAAGTGTTGCATGGCAGCGTAGTCCCTGTCAGGTTGGAATGGGAATAAATGCACCGCTACGACGGGACCGAGTACAGACACGTGAGAAGTAGGTTGAAGTACATGTGATATCCATGCAGAGGATGACTTTGTGGCAACGTGCCACTGGCTAGCCACATAAGCATACACATTAAACATTCAAATATAATAGACACGATTTCCTGACATCCAACATAGTTGAAGGATTTTTTTTTTAGCATTTCCGAATTAGTTTTCTTTGAAATTTATCAAATAAGGACTAGGAAACACACACATTAAACATTCAAATATAATAAACACAATTTCCTGACATCCAACATAGTTTTCTTTGAAATTTATCAAAAAATAATAATGTCTCGTACATATTTCTGGAAATTTAAATGCATTTTTCATATAGACTGGGATTGGGGCTCCCACGGACCGTAAAAAGACATAAGTACAAGAATTAGGACTGCAGAAAGAAGAAGTATGCGACGGTAGAGAAGAAGACCTGAAAAATAAGAAATTGGAAGTTATGAGCCTTTCGTTAGAGATTTGTATTTAAAGAGGTAGAATAACTGGATTGATAAACAAAACAAGATGACATTAGTATATACTTACTATGAAGCCAGTGCATTTTTGTTGTTTTCGTCGACGGTCGCTAGAATCGTGCCAACCGGTTGTTTCCCTTCGTCGATGAGGTTGTCCATTCTCCGTTGGAACCATTCTTCAATGTAGATTCTCATGGGGGACACATTGATTTCATCCTGGATTTCTATGTCGAAAGGCTCATTTTCTAATTTCCTTAGATCCATAGAAATACTATGCAGATCCGGTTCAATTTCTTCATTGTGTGCTACATAGTCCAATAGCCAGTTCTCCAGCTCATCTACATGATATTCAAGGATGCCGTAAAATTTTTCAAAAGACAACCCCTTTAAAATATCAAGTTGTTCATCAAAGGCTTCTTTGGTCATTGACAAGGATTTGAGGATTAAGTTTGGGTCTTGATCCTCGTTGGTACTTCTGGCTAAGTCTATTTGGGTCAGGTTTCTGAATAATTCTTCTTTTTTTGATATGGCTTGTTCACATGATTCGACAATGAGCTGCAAGTTCTTAACTTTCTTTTGCCAGCATGCTTTTAATTGTTTGATCTTCTTTGGGGAGGGGAGATCCTCTTCTCTTCTTTTCAGATACGAGTTGTTGATGGCATGGTTGGAAAAAGGGGTCAACATCTGTTCATAGAAACATTGATCATTTTTTAAATTCATCTTCAAATGTTCATGCAAATCATTTGCCCTCTTTTGAAAGGAAGATATATTTTGTGATGTTTCTCAGGCTTCAGTAACTAGCTGCATTCTTTTCTTGATGTTATTCTCTACAAGGGCTCTACACGATGTGAGGAGGTTGGAGGATCCTTTTAACTTGGCTGCAGGGGTAGTAGGCACATTTTTTTCTAAAGGATTGGCAAACTCTGGGGTAGCAATGAAAGCCTCCTCCAATTCCTTGATGCATTCGTTCATTCTGGCATTCTCCGCTTCAATTCCTCCAATGGAATCATCAAGAGAATCACCGATTACATGGTGAACTAGGGAGATTTGGGACGACCACATTTTCCTAAAGTTAATATCTATACGAGATTTTCCTTTCTTATTTGTTACATGTCTCTTTTCAATGACTATATTTTTAGATTGGCTTTCAAAAACAACACTCTGGAATATGAAGGATTCATCTTCGTAAAAAATGTCGGTCTCAACTATTTCCATTGTGGAACTATGGTGCATCATGTCTTCGGATGGGCCAACTTTGTGCATGTTCTCAATGTCAAATTCAAGTTGCATCTGTCACTTTCAATCTCGGGTTTGTCTGCCTGTCCTACAACTTTTTTTCTCTTCTTCATCAGGGGAACTTTGTGAGAAATATCATTTTTTGTGCTAGGATGGTTCTTATCTCCTCCTCCGTTTGAAGATTTATGGGTTTCTTTCTTACTGGGGTGGGCCATTGAAGCGATGCTCCATGATGTTGTGCTCTTGGGAGTGCTGGTGGGGGAATGGACACTCTTCTCACCGGATAATTTTCCCCATTGTCTGTACGATTTAGTTTCTCTTTGCAATGTCTCTACGTTGCAATCGCCAGAAGCAAGAGTGTTGTCGTCACTGTCTCTGTCTTAGGTCAGGCGTCTATGGATAAAAGAGTTGCTAAAGCCAACTGCTAGTAAATGTTCTCGAAAAATCCCATTAGGATCAAACCCTTTTAGCCTTTCATCATATGTTAGGTTCAAGTTCTTGAAATGGCCTATGAATTCATCAATCTTGTTGACGTTTCTGCACATGAAGTCCCCGAATTTCCAGGGCAGAGGAATGAACTGTTTTTTTTTCTTGTCATGGAAAAAATGCAACCAATGGTTGTATTGCCTTGTTATTTCTGTAACAAACATATTTTTCGTGATGTGACATGGAAGGAAAGAAGGATTTTCCTTGGCGCCAAAGGCCATTAGTACACTGTGATTTTCCTTTTGTTCAAGTGTCCCCTTCCTGTTCAAAAACTTGGTTGCCTGGCCAGACATCTGGGGAGAATCCTTCCCTAATAATAAATCTTTGAAAAATGAGACAAAGTCATTAAAAACCTCATAAAAACAATGGGAGTCCTTGTTCCTCCACAGGGTCTGGTACCAGAATGTTACTGGTTCGAATTCACTGTTTATTTTCTTGGAAAGAGACAGTTTTGGAAACTGACAACAATGGATTATTGCGGAAATCAAGTAGAATGACATATATAATTTATTTGACTCTTTGAATCATGACAACTGGGAACAAATTTCAATGGAAATTAGATTCCCCCATCGAAAATGAATTGTTCCTTGATTGTGAAGTACAAAATATAAATAACTATACGGGAAATTCTTTCCGTGAATTCCTGTCCTGTTATTCTTATAAACAACCAAGCAATTTCTTAGAATGTATTTCTAGAGGAACTTACCTACAACTTTGTGATATCTTCAGGAACTATTGTCGGGTCTTCGAGGAACTCGAGTAAGATGTCCAACCCGTTATCATGTTTTTCTAGGAACTGTTTGCAGTCTTGTCCTTTGAAGGTCAATGTTGGTTTAGACAATATTAACATCTTGTGGAAGACCTGAGGTGACAAAGAAACAAGAGAATGGTCGCACAGTGGAATAATTCTTTAGCTTGAAATATATTTTTCGGCGTAGCAAGAGACCACCTCCTTACAGTAAAAAACCTCAGGGATGCAGCCTGTACAAGCGATTCCAGAGGTCCAAATCACTTCATTCTGGGCAGAACGGGATGAATAGTAAGAGTATGCCTTGGACCACTGGAAGTTCTGGTCCTTACTTCTGAAGATATTCACTATATCTCCACAAAACTGTTGTCGACCCACTGTCATAATTTTACAAGAACGTTTGTTTTCTCTATACAATGATTGAAATGAAGATTTGAAAGGGATAATATAATGCTGTGCAAATATTGGTCCAATGCGTGTGAATGGGAGATCTCTTCGAGACTTTCGCTCATTAATGAAAATTTCAACGACTGTTGCATGATGTGCTGTTAACATTAAAGATTAGTAATTGCACACATAGAAGTGAGAACATGGAAGATACGAAAATGGGAAATTAAGCATTGGAGATTTCTTGAATGGGCCAACGCGACAACCCATGTTTGAGATGAACAATCGGAAGGGACAATATAACTCTCTGCATATCTTGGTTTAATTCATATTAATGGGAGATCTCCTCGAGCATTTCGCTCATTAATGACAATGTTGACAGTTCCTACATGGTGAGTTGTTAGCATGAAAGGTTACTAATTGAATATTAAGAAAGAAGTATGAAGGTCGCGGGGACGAGAAAGAGCAGTTAAGGAGTGTCTAATTATCGAAAGCGGTTGGGTGGGATTCAAAATAGGGTTACAAGGTAAAACCATTGGAGGTGAGGGCACGAGGGTCAACTTGTATGTCTCAAAACTTTTTGAGTGCAATACACATAACACCGAAGAGGGAATGATAGGACAATCCAAAGGGAAACTTGTATATCATGGAAGACTGGGTAATGTTTGTAGGACACATACCAATGGAGGTGAAAACGTGAGCCCGCCTATCCGGGAACCCACATTCGAAAAAGTGGCTCAAGTATGGAATAGAGAAATGACTGGGCAGATTCGTTTTTGCTAATATATTGAAACTTGTAATATATATCCCATTGCATGGCAAGATATTTTCTGCATGTCTCTAGGCAGAAAAGAGAAAATAAGAGAAGATAAATTAATTTAAATTCGAGGAGTCGAGCTTTAATTAAATTTCATTGTCTCGTCGACGCTTTTTATATTTAATGGTGGTCTGTACGGTTGTTGCATGATGAACTATTAGCATTAAACCTTGGTCGGGCATAGTAAATAGTGACTAAGAATTGGAGATTTCATGAACCCGCCAACCTGAGGAACTGCGAAAGAGATTCCATGAAATGGGCAAGTATGGAAAGCTGTTAGATGGGCTTCAAAATTAGGGTGACAATGGTTCCCCAAGAGACGTGACTTCCTGAGGTTAAAATTGTATGTCTTATAACTTGAATACAAAATGTGTACCACGAAAGAGGGGATGATATGGGAGTCTGGTGGTCAATTTGTATATGAAAGACCCTTTCGGTCATTAATGACATGTTTAAGGTTCATGCACAATGAAGTGCTAGCATTAAATATTGCCAATTTCATTTCCAAAGAGAAGTAGGAAGGTGGTGGGGACAAGGAAGAACAAGTAAGGAATGGCTAATTATCGAAAGCGGTTGGTGGCTGTTGAGTACATTTTTATGCTTCCTTTTTACTCTATAAACTACACTTTTGCCTCTATATCCATCCATTTTGCCTTCATTTCATTCCATATTTTCCATTAAACAGCTTATGCAAGGTATATTTATCATTCTTTAGCTTAAGAATTGAGTTTTCTAAATTTTGGCATTAAAATTGAAAATTTATCAGAAATTACAGGATTTGACTAAATCCCGTAATTGCTCCTAGGTTCGTGTACTTGCAGGACACCTGGGCGAAATATAAGACTTGGGTTGTGATCCCTGATGTACAAGGATGGATAATGAGCTATAATCTTCTAGATCCAAGCCTTCTAGATGTCTGGTCAACGCTGGTCAAACAGGGCCACTTCAACAGAAAATACCCTGTTTTAGCCTTAAATCATGGACAATTTTGGATTTTTGTGGGATTTTTCCATATATTATGGATCTGAAGGAGGAATTCGACCTTCCTAGAATATATTATGGATTTGATCATGATATTTAGGAGATTTATTAGCATTTTTAGTTTTAAAACTCTTGTATAAATACTCTAAAGCATAGACTAGTATGACAACCTTGAATGTGAATGAAGAAACTTTGGA
>SNQJ01S0081489.1:26175-37156 GCA_010110895.2 Picea sitchensis
TTTATTTTTAATGTTTTATTTATTTATTTATTATATATATATATATAATGTTTCATTATTATTTTTTAAATTAATAATAACAACATTCTAAGAATATCCCTCTAGCTAAGAAATCATGGGTGCGTTGTATGTGTTATGCGACTAAAACATTTACTATAGATGGTTCTCAAAGTAGGCTTTTCCCCAATTTGGGAGTAATATAATGAATGTAATCTAGATCCCTTTGGCTGAGAAGCCTCTAGTGGGGTGTATGTATTCTTACATGTAGAAAATTTAGTATAGAAATTTCTAAAAATAGGCTTTCCCTTGGTATAGAAGTATCACAATGGAATGTGATTGAAAAACAACAATATAGAAATATCCTCTTCATTGAAAATCCATGAATAGGGTGTATGTATTTTTCCAAATTTTCTTAGAGCTTACACCTAGACCCAACCACATCAAAAAACCCATTTATTTAGGCCCTGTTGCTATCCCCAATTGCATATTGGCTTGCATAGGTGAGAAAAGCATGAGGGTCAAAACATGTTTATTGAGGATTTGAAATTTAGTAAGAGAAATATCACCCCCCTCACTTTACCATCAAACCAAGATCCCATTGACATATTAACACATCTTAACACAACATTTTCCTAACTTAAAATAAATTATACTAGATAGAGAGATAACATATCTTTAGACTAAAGGCTTCTCTTAGTCGATTGAGAATAAGTTCCCTCCTGGCTTTTGGGATATCTTGGATTTTGCAAGAAGTTGAACCTACTCCTCCATGAAAACAATGGGTTTGAACTTAAGGACCTTGATCATGATAATCTCCAAGAATCATGAGAATTTATTTTTAAAAACCACCTCCCTACTCATCTCATTTTCAAACATTGTGAAACTAGTTGCAAAACATAATTTCTTTAATAATGAGAGATCCTTCTCCTTAAATTTAGCTCATTGGTGGGCATGCAATTCTTATGTGTCCTTCAAATTATCCCCAAACTCAACTAGAACATGATATATATTCTCACAATTAATTTTATTACTCTCCAATTTCTTAGAGCCGAGAGAACTAGCATATTTATTGGGGTGGAAATTTCCTACTAAACTAAGCAATTATCATACCATTCATGGGTATTGAAGGGACTTAGAACCTACTCCCTTCTTGGGGTAGCCTATTGGCCCTTGAATAAGCTTTGAGGATACATTGGTCGTGTTTGACCACTTTTGGGACTTTGACAGGCTGGTCGAAGATGGAGCACCCAAGCGGAGCTGAGATCGTTGGATCTCGCTTGTTTTGTGGGCTTGTGGACCAAGAAAAAGGTTTACTAGGGTTTATTTAATGGGTTAAGGGATGTTGGCCCATGGGTTTACCCATTATTAGGCCTCTTTGCAAAAGTATAAATAAGTAGCTAAGTGATGTAATAAGTCTGGTTGCCTAGTTGTTGGCTATGTGCACAATAGGTTGAAAGTGTTAATGTTGGCTTAGTGCAAGAGATTGTAAGTTGCTTTCTACAGATAGACTGTGTAAATTAAGGCTTTGTGCAAGAGTATGTTAATACTTGTGGAGCTAAGTGCAAGCATTTTGTAGGTTTCTTGGTGCACAAACGTTGTATGTAAGGCTTTGTGCCTTGACCTGGTTTTGGGAAGGAGGATATGGCACGCTGCACATAGATCTCCTGTCCTCTACGGAGTTTGTCTCTGTGGATTTGTGCACATGAGTAGGTGAATGTAAGAATATTGAAGACTAACAAATAATAAGAGAAGAAGTTGGTGGATGTAGCCCCACACTGGGGTGAACCACGTATATCCTATGTCTTGATGTGCTTTGTGCGATGTGATTTATGTTGTTTATTTGCTTAGTGTTTTTGTTATAATGTATGAGGAATGGATCTGATGTTGTTGCTTAGTGTTGAATGGTATTAAAGATAACTAAATGCTAGATCCAAGCTAATGATATGTGCTAAGTGATTGGAAGTGCTAGATCTCTATTGTTACTGCGCTGATATGTAATAAGGGTTTACTCTGTGATGTGAATGAGAGATAAGAACTAATGCATATTGTTGTTTAAAGTGCTCTCTTAAGTATTGTAATCACAGATCTGTGTCCCAGCTTGGTTGTATACACCTGAGTCCTGCAACCCCCCTTGCCTCTACCTCATGTGAGACTTCATCTGCTTCGCAGGTCTTGCCGAAAGGGCTGGTAGTTAGGGTTGTTTTGGTGCATTGTTGAAGTGTTGAACCCTAGGTCTGCCCCTGTGCCAACAAATGGTTTCGTTGTCGGGACTTGAAATTGTGATTGTTGGGAACTAAATAAAACATAAAGCTCTGTGTGTAGATCTGTTGATGTAGTGTGCAATATTCTACTTAACTTGTGAAGCACTGTGCTAAGAAAGAAACTGGATCTGAAGAAAAGAGGTAAGATCTTAAATATTTTTTCTCTGGTAAAGGTAAGATAAGTGGAATTTTTTTCTTTGAAAGCATGAATCTAGGTATGTTTGATATATTTTTTCCTAGTCTGAAATCTAGGGCACAGTTAGAAGAAAGAGTTGATCTGAATAAATTTGATAGAAATAGAGAAAGATATGTTATTCCTATGCATAGAAAGAGTTTTTGGACTAATAAGTCGATACAGGAACCTAGAAAGAATTTTTGCAGATTGCAGATCCAACACTGTGATCCCCGTGTGTAGTACAGGAAAGGTTGGGGCTCGTTTAAAAGAAAGAGAAGAATAACATTGTGTTATAATTGCAGAAGATTGGGACATCTTGTTAAGGAATGCCCTGGTACAGGTCATGTTTTTCTTTGTTGCAAATCCATTGGTCATGAAGTTGAGGATTTCCTAAGGATGATTGCTAAAGTTGAAAAGATGAACATGAGACAAGAAAAATATAAAGAAGGTCAAGAGACTAAGGATATGTTAGAAAATCAGAAAGAGAAAGCATCAAAGAAATCTTAGACTATGTTAGTATAGTTAAAAGAAGTAATGGATGACCACAAGGATTTTAGTTTGCCAGAGATCTTGAAAGAAAAATAGCACATAGTCACAAGAATAGAAGACTTCGACATAGACTGCGTATTGGATGAAGAAAAACATGTGAACATTATGCCAGAAAGCACTTGGGAAATTTTGGGAAAGTTGGCTATGATACCTTCATTGGGAAGGATAGGCTTGTTTAAATGAAAGATGATAATCCTATGTGGAAGAGTTACTAACATACCTATGATTGCTCATGAAACATCAACTGAAGAAGAGTTTAAATTCATTAATTTTATTGAGAACAATGCCCCTTTTCCACTTTTGTTAGGAAAGACTTGGATTGAGAAGGATCAGATCAAAAGGAAAGGAGAGGAGGAAGCCACAGAATAGAAAAAGAAAGAACTAAGGGACCTCATAACCAAAAGAATAGAGTGATTAATAGAATAACAAGAAGATAAGTCGAAGCAACAAAGGTAAAGAGAAGTAGCTGCCAAAGTTGAAAGAACATAAGAAGACTTGAAGAACCTGCCCATGCAAGAAGAAAGTATGCCCACCTAGGACCTAGTAAGAAAAGTAGTATTACTTTTGAACCCTTTGAAAGAACATCAACAACGCGAAGTCACTATGCTACGAAAAGATAAGAATAAGAATGGAAAGAGGAATCCAGAGACTCAGATCACAGGAAAGAAAGAAAGAGAGCTCAGTAAGAAGAAAGCCAAGCTAGAAAAACTATAGGAGGCTACAAAAAAGACTTTGCAGGAGACAAATCTACATAATTTGAACCTCGTTGGAATGGCAGAACCACGCAGAATGGGACTTTTCCATGGCGAAGCAATATGACCATTGGAGGCACCCCGATTGTTAGAATAATGCTCTGGAATGGATAGAAATGTAGTTATTGATGGAAAGATTGTCATTGGACCGTTGATACCGCGCTATAACAGACTGATTCGTATTGATTGAGGCATTCTTGCCCATTGGAGGAATCTATTACGATGCTTTCTTATTTAACCCGTCGGGACCACTTTTTTTCACTTGTGATTATCCAAGCTAACAGAGAATCGATTGCATATCACGCTGTAATTTCTAGACCTCACCATCCATTTGATTACCTTGCTTGTCTGTTCACCTACCCGATCTATTTGGTTACAAGTGTGAATGTCGGGTGAAAATAGCACATTAGAGAAGTTTGTGGAGGATATTCTCATGGAACTCATGGTTGAGAGAGTTATTTCTGTAGGAATATAGGTGTCGTCAACTAGAGTATTTCAAGCATCCCCCTCGACTAGACGTCATTCTATCCGTACTACTAAGAAGCAAAGCAAGCACTGTGATGATCTGGATAACGCGAAGCAAATCCCATTGGTCTTGCCAGAGTACATACTGCCTTTGGTTGGCACAATTAACCACGACAGTATCCCACATGAATTTGAGTACACATTGATCACTGCTTACATCCCGAAGGGGATACGCGTAGTTGGACCCCATTTAGGTCACATCCCAACTGTGAAGAACAATGAATTTAACCTGAGAGACAGGAATAACTATGTGATGCTCGCGCCATATATGTATTTGATGAAGACGACTGGGAAGAAGCCATGCATAGTCTCCCAACCATGGATCAAGGAGCTCGCGCAATCAACGATAATGAATGTAATGAAGATCCCTCACTTCGACCGACATTAGAAGGTTAACGCCTATGTTAAACTCCTCCTGTCATGCTATCACGGAGGATATCTATGGGTCGACATGCACATCACTTTGGATCTGGAACTAATCCACCTCATCACAGGACTGAGCATGCAGGGACCAGACCCTCATAATTTCTACCCAAGGAAGGCTTCAGATCGCTCCCTAACACAACAAATAAAGGATGATTATGGTGATGTAGAAAATGGAAAGCGAGGCTACAAGCTAGCCTCCATCCAGGATGGCGTAGTGCGCCTAGATTTTCATCTTATAGCTAGAAAGATCATAATAAATAACTGTCTGACACAGGTCATTGGATTTGTAGTAGACCTCGCAAGGAAGTGCATAGAAGGAATGCAAATGAACTGGGCGAGTTACCTCGTCAATGAGCCGGAGAAGGACTGTCGCGAAGCGCAAGATCAGGGCTACGAATTTCATTTCAGTTGGTTATTGGTACTGATCGTATTTGTCACTTGGAAGATGCCGGAAGGAGTGACATTTCCATAAGCTGATCCATCGGAGCTGTTGGCTGCAAGGTTCTCCACCTTGTGGTATACAAATGATATGTCAAAGCAGTGGCATTCAAACTTTGTCTTCCATGCTTACTACCAGCAGCTAAATCATGCTATTGAAGAATTTCCATGCATGACACCGAACACATTGCACCGATACAGACTCCTAGTGAAGTTCCATGTAGATCAACACTTTATCTACATCATTGAGCGTAGGGATGAAAGTAAGGAGGAGTTATAGTCCTATTGTAAGTTGATTGACAAAGATATGGAGGAGATCACCAACAAATGGCCAGCAGAGTTCCTTGTACTGGTGGAAGATGCAGAACTCTCCAACCCCGACATCATTGGAAGCCCCTTGATCACCCGGGTCGAGCATGCCGGACATAGAAGCATGAAGAAAAATAAGAAAAAGGAGGAAGTGCAAAACATAGAAACTAATGAGGAGGAAAATGCTTGAGAGGAAAGTAGGCCTGACTCACCTACATGAGGAGGAGGAGGAGGCAAAGTAAACCAAGAAGAAGGAGGGGAAGAAGGAGAAAAGCAAGACAAAGGTGAAGTTACACTGCCGAAGGATCCCCCTACCGAGGTCTAAACATCAAAGAAAAAGGTGTCTCTGCATAAACCCTTAGCAACAAAGAAGACCCACACCAATAAGCCTCAGTCGAAGAATGTGTTCACAGAGGACGATGTCGGTCTAATCATCATAGTCACGGAGGATGATTCAGAGGATATCTTGCAAAGACATGGAGCAGACCAGGAGACATTGTATGAAAGAATAGAGAAGGATCTGAAGGAGATACAACAAGACATCCATTCGAGCCACGCAGTACCTACTGCGCCTTCTTCATCAAAGATTATAGAATTGGGGGACGAGCCCACCAAATTACGAAGGCTAGCAGATGCAATAGAGGCTCGACTTCATCGACTCCATGAAGAAAAGGAGAAGGCTACAGAAGCCTTGAAGCAATAAAAGGAGGAGGTCTTAGAGAAAATTCGAGTTGCGCAGAAGGAGAAAGATGAAATTTGGGCAATGCTCAAGGAGGACAATGCAAAGGTACAGATAGAAAAAGACCAGTTTCTCACAGAGCAGACTGTGATCAAAGAGGCAGTGACTAAAGAAATTCTCTCTGTGCCGAGCTTGGCACAGGAGGAATAAGAGTCAACCGAGATTCAAGTGGGAAATCTCGTTGAGTCCATTCAACAGCTTCAAGCGAGAGTGACATAGTTAAAGCTTCAAGCAATGCCGAGCACTCTGTAATAAGTGCACGATCAGAGGGAAGAAATCAACAGGAGAACAGTTGGAAGAATCATGGCACTTGCATCAGAATGTAAGCAATTAATTAATCGTAGTGCACATACCTATGAATGCCTCACAAAAGATTCGGAGCTGAGGAAACTAGAAGCAGAGATCCAGGAGGCGCAACAACACCCATCCACCGTGTAAGCGTAGATGAAGTCACTCATTGCAGTTGAGAAAATGAAGATATCATAGAAACAATGTGCAGTTCAACAAAAGATTACTACCATCCATATAAAATTCATGGAGGTTACACAGAGATTACAACCGGTGCAGGATGAAGCTTGCACAATTTTGGAAGAGATTGAAGGAAAAGGCTCGCAGTTGGACCAGATGGTCACTATAGTGGAAAAACGCTTGGAAGGTCTTGTTACATAACAATTGATTCAAGAGTTTGTCGAGAAGGAGGCTCTGGCGAAGTAGTAAGTTGAGGTAGCTCAAGCTAAGCTCGAGGCCTTTGAAGCAGTGTTGCCCAGATATGAGTGACTCAGGACGAGTCACATGTGAGTGTTGGGGGCATGCTGGCCCTCAACCAAGTTTTGAGGAAACATTGGTCATGTTTGACCACTTTTGGGACTTTGACAGGTTGGTCGAAGATGGAGTGCCCAGGCGGAGCTGAGATCGCGATATCTCGCTTGTTTTGTGGGCTTGTGGACCAAGAAAAGGATTTACTAGGGTTTATGTAATGGGTTAAGGAATTTCAGCCCATGGGTTTACCCATGATTAGGCCTCTTTGTAAATGTATAAATAAGTAGCAAAGAGATGTAATAAGTCTCACTTCCTAGATGTTGGCTATGTTCTCAATAGGTTGAAAGTGTTAATGTTGGCTTAGTGCAAGAGATTGTAAGTTTCTTTGTGCAGATAGACTGTGTAAAGTAAGGATTTGTGAAAGATTATGTTAAGACTTTTGGAGATAAGTGCAAGCATTTTGTAGGTTTCTTGGTGCACAGACGTTGTATGTAAGCCTCTATGCCTTGACCTAGTTTTGGGAAGGAGGATTTGGCGTGCTGCACGTAGATCTCCTGTCCTTTGCAGAGTCTAAATCAGTGGATTTGTGCACAGGAGAAGGTGAAAGTAATAATATTGAAGACTAATAAAGAAGAAGAGAAGAAGTTGGTGGACGTAGCCCCACACTGGGGTGAACCACGTATATCATGTGTCTTGATGTGCTTTGTGAGATGTGATTTATGTTGTTTATTTTCTTAGTGTTTTTTTTATAGTGTATGAGGAATGGATCTGATGTTTTTTCTTAGTGTTGAATGGTATTAAAGATAATTGAATGCTATATCCAAGCTAATGTTATGTGCTAAGTGATCGGAAGTGCTTGATCTCTATTGTTACTGCGCTGATCTGTAATAAGAGTTTACTCTGCGATGTGAATGAGAGACAAGAACTAATGCATATTGTTGTTTAAAGTTCTTTGTTAATTATTGTAATCACATATATATTTTCCATCTTGGTTGTGAACACCTGAGTCTTGCAACCCGCCCTGCCTCTACCTCGGGTGAGACTTCATTTGCTTCATAGGTGTCGCCAAAAGGCCCGGTAGTTAGGGTTTTTTTGGTGCATTTTTGAAGTGTTGAACCCTGGGTCTGCCCCTGTGCCAACATAGCCTCTTTTTCATTTAACATGGTCTCGCAAAAATATATGTAGGAAATTGTAATGAAATGGGTAACTAGATCTCAAGTAAGAGAGCTTATGCAGATCTCAAGTATGAGAGCTCATGTAAAATACAAATTAGAATTAGATTCACCTAATGGAATGAGATGAATTCTCTTTTGCAATGAAATTAAGTCCTTTCCCTCATTAACTATATGGTTATTATCCTAAGGTGGTAGATGTTTTCAACCACCTTCTCTAGATATGTGTACCATTGATTCTAAACCCCCATGAAAGAATGATTTGTAAAGCGTGATAATATTAAGGTAATGCACAACAAAAAATATCATCATGATGGGTTAATGTGATAGGAGGGTGGATGAAGAATCTCGTTTGGCTTACCATCCTAGTTATTAACAACTTCCATCCCCCCTCTTCTTCGATCTGATGTGCATCTAAAGAATGGGAACATGAGGAACTAGTTCTTATGATGTGAATAGCTAACCAATGGACACAATCTTATATGTAAACCTTATGAATACCTAATTTACAATCATTAATACAATCTCTTGATAAATGAAAATATTTTTATTGGCCATTTCCCATGAGGGATGACATATTCTCTTATTGATATTTTTATATCCCTTCGCAATGTTTCTTTTAAACCTGATATGAGTTCTTCAATCATGACTTGGTTGTTAGATTTGGAAATCAAGAACTTGATAGACATCCCTAGGATATGAACTTGAGTGTCTCTTTTCTTATGTTTCTATTTCAAGTTGCATTGTTGTACACGATCAAGCTATTTCAAGTTGCATTTTTGTAAAGGATCACTTGATAGGTAGTTATTCTTTTGAAAAGAAGCCACATTGAAATTCTCAAGAATTGTGCTCGTTTTGAGATTGCATGGTTTGTTAGATGATACATCTGGAGATTTCAATTTGGTTAATTTAGAGACCTATTAGGAACCTTTCCAGTCAAATAAAGTTTCATTTTTGTCAATGGTATCTTGTCACATTGATGAAAGAGGGATATTGTTATCACCCCACCAAAGTTCAAGTCTATACAATAACATGTATGTTCCTATACTTGTGAAATTGAATGATATATCACTAAGAAAAGAAAGAATTTTCCATTCCATTTAGTTTCGGAATAAATTCAACAACCAATCAAACTTACAATGTTTAAAGGTATGATATTATAAGAATCTTTCCATTTATGTTTAAAGGTATAACATTATAAGAATCTTTCCATTCAACTGGTGTTTGGATAAATTTTTAAATTTGTTGTAAAACACAATTTAAAACATAACCTCACCTCACTTTTGTCCATTCCCTCAAGGATTGCCCCTACGAAAAAGACATTCAAACTTGGTCAAATTGAAAATGCCCTCAACTATGCTACCATTTTGCATGTTTGAAGAAATATTAAAAAGGTCAACTGACTCAATTTTGTAGTGGCTTGGATAATATCAATTAGCAGGTTTAAACTAAGACTTGGCATAATAAGAGAACAACGGTTTGCAGAGATGGAAGATTGGAATTTTCCAAACTATTCAAATATAGATACGGGGTCTTTGAGTCTTGCGGGACCAATTAATTTGGAATTCTTCTAGAAACAATTGTTTAAAGAAAATTTGAGATACCATAGCTGAGTACAATAGCCTGGATCTTGGAAGATGTGGCCAATGAGATTGCTAGAATAAATCTTTAACCCTCCCAGATATGTGCAATTCCTGAAGTTGGAATTTGTTTGAAGAAAGTTTGAGAGACCAGAGCTAAGTACAATAGCTTGGAGCTTTCCATATGTATCCAATGAGATTGTTATAAAAAATTTCAACCCTCCCAGAGATGTGCAATTCCTGAAGTTGGAATACTTCCAGTGAAACAATTGTCGTATAATTAAGACATTTGATGAAATATTTCCCTCCTCTACTTGTGGTTGTTTATATCAGTATATAGGATATCAATAGAGTGGATACTGAAATGCCTACGAGGTCCTCTAGGAGAATCTACATAGAGCAACAAGGGTGACAAGGTGAATCAATTGTTATATTAAACTTCTTTGATTTCTCCTTCTTTGAAGCCATACTTCATTGTCCAATTACTAAGTAGGCCTCAAGTGTTCTAACTCTAATGATACTAATCCACTTAATATCAATAGAGTGCAGACAGAAATACCTACGAGGTCCTCTAGGAGAATATACACAGAGCACCAGGGGTGACAAGGTGCATACATTGTTATATTAAGATTCTTTGATTTCTCCTTCTTTGAAGCCATACTTCATTGCCCAATTATTAAGTAGGCCTCAAGTGTTCTAACTCTAATCCTAAGCCACTTACTATCAATAGAGTGGAGACAAAAAGGCCTACGAGGTCCTCTAGGAGAATCTACATGGAGCACTAGGGGTGACAAGGTGCATACATTGTTATATTAAACTTCTTTGATTTCTTGTCCTAGAGGTTGTCTAATTCAGTCCATACCTTGGTTCCAAGAATTTCATGAGGTTCTAAGCATTCTCATCTACCAAATTTCAGTCCACACTAGATTATAAGCGGGGTCAAGTAGTACATGATTAAGCACAGTCACGCCTTAATGGGGTCAAGTAGTACATGATTAAGTACAATCACGCCTTAATGGGGTCAAGTAGTACATGATTAGGCGTAGTCGCGCATAGCTCCTCTTGGTTTCGAGAATAGTTCATTATCTACTAAACAAGGGAAACCACATGAAGATGGAAGCTCTAATTATTCCCCCCCTCAGATCACTCTCAGTTTCCCCATACCTAATTTGAAATTATAAATAACATGTAACATACTCTATTATACAAAATAAAAACATATAAAGATCATACAAGAGATATAAACACATACCTCTTCTTTTCAACAATTAAATATCATTCATCTTCTTCTTCATC